>JBBPBX010096431.1:0-13030 GCA_038048925.1 Garcialebias charrua | reverse complement strand
TCCCAACCCCGCCTAATGCTCCCCCTGCATTTGTCAGACAGTACAAGATTCCTCTGGCAGCACATCAACCTGTCAGAGAAATCATTAATGACCTGTTAGAAAAAGGTATCATCCGATACTGTAACAGCACTTACTCTGCGCCTTTATGGCCGGTGTTAAAACCTAATGGTAAGTGGAGACTCACTATAGACTACAGAAAGCTGAACAAACAAGTTCCCTTATCCAGATGGCCTATGACGCAACTCCAACAGGAACTGCCCAAGGTCACCAATGGTAAGTACTTCTCGACTCTCGACGTCGCCTCTGGTTTTTGGACCATCCCTGTGCGCGCCGAGGACCAGTACAAACTAGCTTTCACTTTTGGTGGCCGTCAGTACACCTTTAACAGGTGTCCCTTTGGCTACGCTAACTCACCTGCAGAGTTCAACATCTTCTTGAACAAAGCATGTCCAGACGCCCACGAGCGTGGAACACTGATCTACGTGGACGATGTCCTTTTGAGGCAGCCAACACTGGACTCACATTTGGCTGAGATCGACCACGTTCTGAATCAGCTGACAACTGCTGGTGCTAAGATATCACTGTCAAAATGCCAATGGTGCAGAACCAAAGTGGACTACGTTGGCCTACTTGTAGGTCCTGACGGAGTACAACCACAGCTGACTCGCACCCAAGGCCTCGACAATCTCAAAGTCCCCACCAATCTCAAAGAACTACAAAGTTTTCTGGGCGTGTGTAACTACTCGAACCAATTCATCGAGAACTATGCGGACCTTGCGAAACCACTGACTGAACTCCTTAAAAAAGACGTACCATTTGTTTGGACTGACAAACAGCAACAGGCAATGGACGCTCTTATAAACAGGATCAAGTCAGCCCCTTGTTTAGTCTACCCAGACTACAACAAAGAGTTTTACTTGGAAGTGGGCTTCTCAGCTCATTGCATAAGTGCGGGTCTGTACCAGATACACGACAGAGACAAACGTGTGGTAGCCTACGCCAGCAAAACGATGGCAGGCCCCGAGTTGAGATTCTCAGACTGTGAGAAAGCTTTACTGACCACAGTGTGGGCAGTTAAACATTTCTCCAGCTACATTGGTGGACAGAAAATCATTGTGGAAACACAACACCAGCCAGTGACCTTTCTTAACAGTGAACGCATCAGAGATGGTGTGGTGACAAACTCACGTGTTGCAACGTGGCTCATGGCGCTTCAAAGTTTTAACCTAGACATACGTTATGGTCAAAACAAGAAGTCACATCTGGGGACGGACTTGGCAATCTGCCAGAAGTGTACACAAGATGTACCAGCCACCCAGCCGCCGGTTGAGGTGAAACCCCCAGTAACTGAAGACCCGAATCACCACTTCTTTGATGACAATATCTGCAAAGATATGACAACATTGTACGTGGATGGATCTTCATTCCTCCGCGACAAGATCTGCAGAGCAGGTGTTGGAGGGGTCCTCCTCCAAAACCGAGAGCAGATAACTTTCAGCTACAAATTAGGATCTCAGACTTCTCAGTACGCTGAGATTGCAGGAATCCTAATAGCTCTCCAGATGGTAGTAGAACGCTCTATCAAGACGCTAGTCATCTGCACTGACTCTAACTATGCTCGTTTGAGTTTCGCTTGTCACCTCGCTGTGTGGAAACAGAACGGTTTCCTAACAAGCGACAGAAAAGTGGTCAAACACAAAGAGCTTTTCATAGCGTGTGATCACTTGGTGACGTCACACGACTTACAGATCTACTGGAAGAAGGTTCCAGGGCATTCTAGAGTCCCAGGCGATGACAAGTACTACAATGACATTGCAGATTCCTTAGCCAAGAAAGGAGCCGACGAAGGTCCTCTATGGTCCTTCGACCCCTCCTGGTTAATCGAGACTCTGCCAACACATCCTTCAGTCAGAGTTATGGCAGTCACACGTGCACAGGCCGCAACCAGACCTGCTGACAACGCAGTCTCTGTACGACCCGCACTGACTGACCCAGACATCATCCAACTACAAAAGTCGGATCCTGCTATCAACTCCATGATACTGTACCTGACTGATCCGAACAAAAATAGTCCGTCTAAAGACGACCTGGATTCCGATCCAGACCTTAAGGTCCTCTATCAGCTGCGCAAACAGCTAAAACTAATCAAGGGCATCTTAACTTTCGCTCATGGACCAACGTCCTCACCTGTGTTCGTGGTTCCCCATGACCAAAGGGGGGTGATGTTAGTTCATGCCCATGATCTCCCGTCCGCAGGACACAAAGGAGATAAAGCCACGCTGACGGCATTAAAACAAATTGCCTATTGGCCTGGAATGAAGAAGGATGTCAAGGACTACATTGAAGGGTGCGTGGTCTGTGGCCAGTTTCAGCCAACCAGACCACTTCACAGAGCACCACTGCAAAGCAGAGGCATTGCATTCCCATGGTCTGACCTCCAGATCGACTGGGTTGGACCACTCACTAAGAGCTCTAGAGGAAATAAATATTTTCTCACGGTAACCTGTGCATTCACCAAATGGGTAGAATGCCTACCAGCTCCTAACGACACAGCACAAACCACTGCTATGTTGTTAATGAATCATATATTCTCAAGGTTTGGACTTCCCCTTAGGGTGAACTCAGACCAAGGTACACACTTCACAGGTGAAGTGATGAAAGAACTGTGGAAGACGCTAGGCGTCAAGGCCAACTTTCATGTCGGCTACCACCCACAGGCTTCAGGCCAAGTAGAAAGAGCAAACAGAACTGTGGTGAGTATTTTGAAGAAATACGTGGCTGCAAACCACAAGGACTGGGACGTGAAACTCCCTCTGGTCCTCATGGCCATAAGAGCCACTCCACACACATCAACTGGCATCTCTCCCTTCGAGATGATGACCGGTCGACAAATGACTCTCCCTCTACACCTGTTGTACCAACCAGGCGACGCCGCCATGGCGACAGCCTACACCACACAACAATACATGAAAGATTTGAATGTACACCTCAGAAACACTTTTGCTTTCGCCCAGAAAAACCTGGAAAAATCCGCTGAAGGACGTAAGGCGTACTACGACCAGAAGGCCTCTCACAATGAACTCCAAGTGGGAGACAGAGTCTGGTACTATACGTTCGCCCCAGCAACTGGGAAAGGAGGGTCCGAGACCGGAACTCTCGCCCGCAAACTAATGCCCAGGTGGACTGGACCTCATCTGATAACAGACAAAGTGTCCTCAGTCGTCTACGAAATCAAAATCAGCAAAGGCCGCAAAGAGCCAATTGCTAAATGGGTACATCGAAATCAGATCAAACCTTACAAGGCGTTCAATGACTCCACAAAAGACAAAGATCTCACAAACTCACCGACTTCATGGGATAATAAGGTCGTCCAAACACAAGTTAGTAAATAAACTAATCAGGTTTAAACTACCATATTTCCCACCCTATAAGTCGCATTGTCCAATTTGAACTTAGAAACGCTAAGCCTAAAACCCACAACAAAAACTAACCTTAACAACCGTTTAAATCCACGAGATTTAATTTGACCTCGGTCATAAAGTTGAGACCTGTTTTCTTGTGTGTTGCACTTTGGAATCTGACGACAAGAGTGTGTCGAAGCAGTGAAACGTTGTTTCCTTGTTGTTTAGTCATTACTGTTGTCATTAGTTGAGATATTGTTTGGTTCTGAACACTCCCAGCCAAAAAGGTTTTGTATTAACATTGGTTAATGAATGATATGGATTTAACTATGCCAACATGCAGTTCGTTTTGTTAAATCTCAATCGTCGAAGAGTCAATGTAGTTTAAAGCTACTCAAGGTACCATAAACTATATTGACCTCACAATTTCTAAATTGAACCGATTCGATCGTTTCTATTCTAGATTGTCTATTCATTTTGATGAGTCTCGCCATAGACTTCAAAATTTATTAGGAATACCAAATCCTACGTCGTTCGTCTAAAAGACAACAGACATTTAGATCAAACTATATTTCATTTTATGTTAGTTTAACCTAAACTAAGTAATGAATGGAGGAATAGTTTGGAATTAGAGGCCTTCGTTACAGAAGCCCTCCAAAATTCTATAGGTACAGATCCCTATACCTAATTTATAGATTTGATCCACCCCTTAATTGGTAATTGTAGCTGATCTAAACCATGATAGCTTACATACCAGGTGCATATAGGTAAGGCTTAATGTAAAATCCCAATCATAAGCCCACCTTAAAAACCACATAAATGCATGACACATAGAACCAGAGTGGCACGGACTGGAAACCAACCAGCCTCCAACCATCGATGTGGGGACCTGCAGCTCCAACGCTTGGTCTTCAACCTTCATCCAAGGGCCGCCTCCTCTGCGTCAAATCGAGGGATCCCCTCTACATGCTGATTATGAAAACAATTGTTGCTGATCATTCAACAAAACTAATCGTTGGGGATTTACTGCTGTGGAATTACCGCTGTGGATTATAAGACTTTGCTTTCCAAGGGATCACAGACTTTGTTTTCCAAGAGTTAACAGACTTTGTTTTCCAAAGGATTAAAAGCTTTTCGCAATGGGATTACCTACGAACAGTATGGAATTTCCAAAAACTTTATGGGATTATAATTTTTGATTTTTTTTTTCCACTTGCTGGATTACTTCAAGATCAAAGACAGTTCAAGGTTTCCTTTCGTGTTGGACCCCATCCCCAAGGACTGGCGATGGCTTCCAAAAGGGGGGAGATGTAGTGGACCTACCCAGGGTCAAATTAAGGTTTTTGAACTGTCCAGTGATGACCTTTACTGACCTCTCAGTAAAGCAAGACATTTACTACAAAATTATTCATTTAGCTATAATCTGATAACATAGTCACCAATAAGAGACTATTTCTATCTTTGATTTTAGGCTGATGTGATCAAAAGAATAACTTTTGTCATTTTCATGATGTGTGCTTTTAAGCTGTGTTATTCTGTGAGAGTTAAACTGTGTTTCACTGCTGTGTCAAAGGTGCAATCTCGGGTCACAGAGACTTCTTTTAATTTTGTTAATTCAAATGTTATCAAATGAATAATTTTATTTGTAAGAGCATCAGTACATTTTAATGTCAGATAAATCAAATACTCTGCTTAATTCAAAATGTTGTACATGGAGGATTTCTCCTCTCCTCTCGAACTTGCATGTGAAGATAAAAGGAACACTTTATCTCATTCATTTTAGCTTGAGCTCAGGACAATCTAGACACCCAAAGACTTTTGTTTTTGTCCTATTTAATAATCAAGCTATTATCATTAATAGGTCCCATATGTGATGCTTAATGACGTTGTTTTAATCAAACCAACAGTATTTTGTTAAAGTGTTAAAGCAAAGGAATCAGTTTTATGATAAAATGCTGACATCTGAAACTAACACTTTATCTTTCTGACAAACTAATCTTTTGACCCCCTTTCAACATGTTGATGTCATCCTCACATCAACTTATGATGCCATTCGGCCAATCAGAAAGAACACATTTTCTGGGTCACGTCTCAGTTAAAACCTTCACATCTTACTTTCTCTGGAAGTCTGCTGGAGTAAGCCTCAAACTATGGTCTTCTCCAAAGAACTGATGATCGTCTAGTCACACGCTAAGGACACGTCATTCAGTTAAAAGATTTATAACATGCCTGTTATAAATCTATTTCAAGCCGTGAAAAGCTCTCTTTTATTGACATTCCTTTAAGGAACGTCTTATCTTGGAAACACCACCAGGAGCTGCCGTTACTTTCGGTTCGAGTCAAGGCGCACGTCTGGAGACGCTGAGAATGGTAAACGAACTGACCAAACTGGACCGAGGGAGACTGACCATCTTCACGAGGTAACAAGTCGTCAAATGCTTTGCCAAGGGTACCAACGTGTAGCTTTAATCGGCCGGAGAACTGCCATGTTTCTGGTTAAAACACATCAAGATAACTCCCTGACTCTTAACTTTTCTTCCTCCATAAATTTCTCCTCCTAAACCTTTTCCCTCTCTATCTAAGCTGGAAACTATTTTAAGCTGAAATGCCCACAGACTAAATATGTTAACATCCAATATTTATGTCTGTTGTGTTAAATTTAAGTGTGCTGACGTATTTGAATTGAAAGAAAGTGAAATCATGTCAATCAAGTGTAATGGTGTTAATTTAGTTGATTTATTTTAAATAAATGATAGTGTCTCTTTGACATATCAAACTAAGTTAACGTCTTTGTCACTTAATGGCTTTGTGTATTTATCCATCATAAAGATCACAGAAATATTGGGTAAACTGAAAAAGAACAGAATCCGTGAATTTACTATTCAATCTGAATAAGTAGATTAATTAAGATAAAAAGGAGGTCAGTATTAATATTGACCTCCTCATAATTCTTACACCGGTAAGCTCCTCCCACACCCCGCCGCCACAGCCACGAAGCCGCCGCAACACTACAGTTTGGACAACACTGGGTAGCGCGTCCACTTGCGTGCGTGAGGAGCCTTTTTGAGGTAAAAACGCTGCTCGGTGTGACCACACCATCATTCACAAAAGAGGCCCCTTTGTTCTCATCAGGTGCGAAACGTCTGGGAACCAGACCCAGGGCCGCACTATAAGTTTTAGAAAGTTGAAATCTGAGGCCTCCTCCTCGGTTTAACGATGGTTTCTCTCGTTTTACATAAACCGCCTCCTTGCCTATACTACTATACTGTGCCTATACTACTGTATTGTAAATAGTCTGTCCTTACCAATGTTCCAATACATCTTCTTCTTCTTCTTTCGGCTTTTCCCTTTTCAGGGGTCGCCACAGCGAGTCAGTCATCCTCCTCCACCTCAACTCTGTCCTCTGCATCCTCTGTCCTCACTCCAACTACCTTCATGTCTTCTCTAACTGCATCCATATATCTCCTCTTTGGCCTCCCTCTTTGTCTTTTTCCTGGCAGCTGCATTTCTAACATCCTTCTACCAATATACCCACTGTCCCTCCTCTGGACATGTCCAAACCATCTCAGTCTGGCCTCCCTAACTTTATCTCCCAGTTGTTTAACATGTGCTGTACCTCTGATGATCTCATTCCTGATCTTATCCATCCTTGTCACTCCTAAGGAGAACCTCAGCATCTTCATTTCTGCAAGGTGTAACACAGAAATATCATCATGATCCAGATGAATGTCCTTATCTTGAAAATAGGCCACAACTTGTTCCTCTAGAGTCTAGAGGAACAAGTTGTGGATCATGATGATATTTCTATGTTACACCTTGCCCAGCAAGAAGGAAAAATACAAACCAATAATAGTTATAAAATTCATCAGCAGAAAATCACGAAACAATGTATTGATGCAGGGCAGAAAATTAAAGGGAACAAGAGTCTATATGAACAAACATTTAACAAAGAAAAATGGTAATCTTGCTCACAAAGCAAGGTTGTTAAAAAAAACAGAAAAAAATACTTTCAACATGGACAAGAAATGGTAAAATTTGGATTATAGAAAAAGAAGGACAATAGGCAAAAATGGTAAAAGAGTTGAAAAACTTGGAATGACTGAAATAAGCCCATGTAATGAAAAAAAAACTGACACATGAAACTTCTTACACATAAAAACATCATGGCAAACAATAACATTAATGATGAAAACGTATGATGAATCAGAACTCAAAATATACAATGTATGATGTCATTAATATAAATATTTTTCCAACCATAAAGAGCAGTGAATATTATTAGGGATGTCCGATAATATCGGCCTACCGATATTATCGGACCGATATTGGCATAAAAATGTAAAATCTCTACATATCGTATCGGTTTCTCTTCCGATAACAAAAGTCCGATAAAATAACTGCTGGGTTTGGCAACCTGGCAACAACGCTTGGGGTCCAGAGACGTTTACCGGCGCTTGATTGGTGACAGTGGCTAGTCCACTCTTGCTAACGGTTTACACTCTTCAACGCTAAATGCTAAGCGGACCCAGAGACACCAAACCGAACCGACGGCCGGGAGCTCGCCTCGATGTCCGCCTAGCAGCCTAAGATGTCGGATGGACACCCAACTAACATGTAGAAGCAGCTCCGACAGCCTTTTTTGGATGGATGGACTCGTTAGCATGGAGCTAATGAGTGCAGGTCTATTGGCGGCGACTAACAACCGCTTCGGTCCACCAGAACCGAACCAACGCGCGACGGCCGGGTGCTCGTCTCGATGTCCGCCTAGCAGCCTTGATGTCAGATGGACACCCAACTAACATATAGAAGCAGCTCCGACAGCCTTTTTTGGATGGATGGACTCGTTAGCATGGAGCTAATGAGTGCAGGTTATAGCGGCGGCTAGCTAATGCGGTCAGCTTGTTTTGGATGAACGAACACCGCAGAGAAATGGCTTTCGGTAAGTTTATTAAAGTAAACTCTTTTTATGGCTTCAAATGTATGGACTTAACAAGCTAACAGTCCTTCCTCTAAACAGCAGGAGCAGCACAAGGTACGGAGCTCCGACGTGCTCGGACGTGCTAACAGAGAGACAAGCTTGATCAGCTCAAAGTAAGAAATTATATTTTTATTTATCTGTTTTGTACTGTACCTGTAAAGTACTGTTTTTTATTATTATAGTTATGGCCAGTTAAATGGGCTCATCAATCTTTCAGCCTAATTCAACTGTGTAAAGGACTTTATTTTCTAATCTGAAAGGTCTGGACTGAAACTGTGTGCCTTTCTGTTTTTATTGCACACCACTTTGATATAGCATCTTTTTGATTTTGCTCATATGGAGCAGGGCTGATTGAGCCGAGTTTATAATTTCAATGACTGTATGGCCAAGTGATGGGCAGCCAAGGCTGTCCATATTTGTGCACTTTTGTTTCTTTTCTTTGCAGTTTACCTCATTTCTCAAGTGTTGTTTGTACCTCATAGAAATGTGCAGTTTTCAAAATGTTATTGTTGCCAGCCACATTTTATTTAACAATGAAAAATTATAGTTGGCTGTACATTTTACTTGTTATTTTAGTTGACATTACATGTTCCAAGCACTTTTACAGCTACAATGTTTAATTTTATTTAAGTCAAATTTGTCCTAGCTATAGTGGGTATTGTCAGGATTATCTCAGGGAGAGCATGATCCAACCTATTGTTTAAGAATTAAAAAATAAAATAAATATGGCAGTTTTTCCATAACTTCAGTTGAAATGGTTCTTATTTTCTACAGACTGTTTGTCTATGGAATGTATCCAGTGGGGCAACACAATAAAGCAGACAAAATGTCCCTGACAGGAGATATATAATTTCACCTTAATATCGGTTTGTAATATCGGTTAATATCGTAATCGGAAATTAAGTGTTAAACAATATCGGCATATCGAATATCGGCAAAAAAGTCAATATCGAGCATCCCTAAATATTATAATATAGAACAGTATAACAAAATTGGCACGGCAAATGGGACTCTTTCAATAATTCATCTTAACTGTAGAAGTTCGAATACAAAAATTTCAGAAATACAAGATTATTTAAAAAAATTAACACACCTTTTACAATAATAGCACTGTCTGAAACCTGGTTAAATGATGGAAATATGAAAAACGCTTACATTGAAGGATATGAAATATACTACATCAGTGGCGTAACTTCCCGAAGGATACGTGGGGACGTGTCCACACCAATGCTGACCTCTAGTGGACAGTCCCCACCAATATTTTGTTCACATATTTTACTTTCTCTCCGTTGCACACAGCGCACGAACCCCGACAAAAAAAAAAACTGCCGCTCAGAACACAGAATCTTCTGTGTTCTGCCTCTGTTCTCCTCATTGCCCCACCCCCGCCTCTCCAAATAATAAAACACCTGTCCCTCCCTCCAAAAAGCTCCCGCTACTGCTACTAGCACCGTGATTGGATTTATCATTCACTTCAGATGTGATGGACAGGAGGAAAGATACCAGTGTTGCCAGATTGGGCGGTTTTCAGTCTGACTTTTGCGGGTAGAAATTGCTTTAGGCGGGTGGGGATAATTGGGGCGGATTTGGAGTCATTTCTGCGGTTTATTTTTTTTTTTTTTTGTTAACCTATTAAAACACATTTCAACCAATCAGTCAACAAAGCTCCCCTGAATCACTGATTGACTATTGTCAGACTCAGACAACAGAGGGCGTCTGCCCTCTGCATAAATTATCCAGTTTTAGCAACAGCGACAGGAGGAGTTTCCTCTGCTGCTGCGGCGCTCTGGACACTTGTCACTCACAGCTCACATGCAACAGAGTATAATCTCAAAGCGAGATAATACTTGCCCCCTTGTTTCTTCTTTCTATCATGTCTCCAGCTACAAGTACCTGGGTGTACACTTGAATGATAACCTCAGCTGGAGCAATAACACCACCAGCCTGATCAAGAAAGGACATCAAAGACTCTACTTCCTCAGACGGCTGAGACGAGCTGGTCTGAGAAGCTCAGTCCTCACCTCGTTCTACAGGTGTGCAGTGGAGAGCGTCCTGTGCTCCAGCATCAACGTGTGGCATGGAGGCTGCACAGTTGCAGAGAGGAAAGCTCTACAGAGAGTGGTGAAGGCTGCACAGAAGTCTGTGGGAGTCAGTCTCCCCACCATCACAGACATTTACACCTCCAGATGCAGAAAAAGAGCCACCTGCATCATGAAAGACCTCACTCACCCAGCACACTCACTCTTTGCACCACTCCCCTCGGGACGGAGGTTGAGGAGCATCAAATGTAGAACCACTAGACTGAGGAACAGCTTCTACCCTGAGGCTGTCAGACTCATGAATAAATAAATAATAAGAATAAACACTGCAAAATGTCACATCATGTTGATACTGATCTGTTTCTTGTTGCTGCGTTCATCTGTGACCATCTGCTCATAATGACTCATGTTCGTGCTGCTGTTTATAATGATGTTTTTCTACTACATTAGGGCTTAGTGTATTACTAGCTGATGTCTCTCTTAGTTAATCCTAGATGTTATTATTGTTTTTCTCTTGCATTTGTTGTTGGATGTAACTGGGACCCTGTGTACATAATCTCGTTTTCAACACATGTACTACATGCGGTGCAAATGACAATAAATTCTCTCTGACTCTGACTATGTGACAATTTGTTTTTAGTTTGATCGATGAGTTTGTCAAAGGCTGCCCAATTTTGATGTGCGTGTGCGTGTCTGTTTGTTTGTAAATGCACAAGTAGGGCCTAATATTTAATAAATGTTTATATTCTTTGTTAACAAAATAAATTATTATTATATATTATTATTATTATTATTATTATTATTATTATTATTATTATTATTATTATTATACAGGTATACAGTATTATAAAATATAACAATATTGTCTGGGTGGGTTTTGGGCGGTTTTTAACAGATTTTTGGGTTGGAAAACCTGGACTATCTGGCAACGAGCAACGCACCGGTTGCCGCACCGCACGCATTTTATCGGTAGCTAGCGGGTTTAAGGTCGTAGCTAGCTACGTCGTGCTTTGCTTTACTTTGCAACGTTCAAGGACTCAGGGTTGATAAAAAATGCTACCAAAAAAAACGAGCTGACATCCGGAGCTTTTTTACCAAACATCAGCAATGTGTAAGTTTATATTGTGTCTTCAGCTGAGGCAGAGAGGAGTTTTAGTGCTCTCAGGAGGCTAAAGACATGGCTCAGATCAACAATGTCTCAAGAAAGGCTTAATAATGTCGCCGTGTGCCATGTCCACCAGACAAAATTAGACAATTTAGACATTGATCAAATATGTCAGCAGTTTGTGTCAATGAGTGACAGAAGAAGGCAGGTGTTTGGCACCTTTAAATGCGTCTGTGCTGGGACTTTTTTCAGTGTCAAAAAGTGATGTCAAAATCTCAGATGGATTTCTTGCATACTATACAGAGATTTTCATTAGCGTCTACAATATGAATCTGTGTTTTTCTGTTCTGAGTTGTTCAGTTTCTGATGAAGAAAGCTTTGATTGTTTTTTGTTTTTTGTGGATTTGTATCCGCTTATTTTTGGAAACTTGTTAAGTTTACATTTATGTGCTATTTCTGCACAAAATATTGGTGACTACTGTAACAGCTATGTTTCTAACTGTAAGAATTAAATTAGTGTACACCACTCACATTTTTTGGCTTTATTCTTTCAAAAAACAAAGGCGTCCCATAGATAGCTCTCTTTCCCCATGAGCCGTCCCCACAAACTTTCAACACAAAGTTACGCCCTTGTACTACATGAATAGAAAAAAACAAAAGAGGTTGAGGAGTGGCTTTATTTGTCAACTGTGAGTTAAAATGTAGATTGCATAGTGAAATGTCACTAGTTGTTGACGATATAATGGAAATTATAACAATAGAAATAATAAATAATAATAGTAAAAATATACCCTGATGCAAAAATATAATAATAATAAAAATATAATAATAAGTTGTGTATACCGATCACCAGGATCAAGAATAGAATTATCCACAGATAAACTAAATGAATTACAGGTAGTCCCCGACTTACGAGTGAGTTCCGTACCTACGGGCCGTTCGTAAGTTGAAAATTCGTAAGTAGGATCACAAAAAAAAGTAAAAAATTATAAATTAATACATGTACTGTACAGTACTGTATAGTCACCAAGCAGTTAGCCTATCCTAACACAGTTTTTAAACATGAAGGAGTGAGTTGAATTGGCTCCCTTTCACATAAAGGGAGCTAGCTCCCTTTATGGGAATGGAACCTGCAGGGAGAAGGGAGACAATTCAACTCACTCCATCTTTAAAAACTGTGTTAGGATAGGCCAAGTGCTTGGTGACTGTACAGTACTACTACTAATAATAATAATGAATTTAATTTATAACACACTTTTCATTAACACAAATCTCAAAGTGCTACAAAGTGCAATAAAAATCAAAGATCAAATAAAACAAGTGATAAAATCAAGTAAAATCAATGATAATATCAACTAAGATCAAAGATAAAATCATGTGGAGGCAGAGTAGGCTCGCTTAAAAAGAAAGGTCTTTAAGCCTTGTTTAAAGTCAACCAGTGACACTGGAGCTCTCTGTACTGTACTGTACATTTACAGGTAGTCCCCGACTTACGAGCGAGTTCCGT
>JBBPBX010096427.1:0-13031 GCA_038048925.1 Garcialebias charrua | reverse complement strand
ATATATATATATATATATATATATATATATATATATATATATATATATATATATATATATACTGTATATGTATAGGGCTGTTGCTGTGAAACACGGAGTTTCAGCTCCCTCCAAAGATTTTCTATAGGATTTAGGGCTGGAGACCTGTAAAGATGTTTTCCCTGACCGGGAATCGAACCCGGGCCGCGGCGGTGATACCGCCGAATCCTAACCACTAGACCACCAGGGATATATAGACATCCTTTGCCAATGTCTTTTTTTTTGTTTTTTTTTGTGTGGCAAACTGGAGCACCCAGAGGAAACCCACACACTCAGAACAACATCCCACACACAGACACACACACTTTTTTTTGGTTTTTGTGGGACAAACTGGAGCACCCAGAGGAAACCCACACACTCAGAACAACATCCCAGGCCCAGACACACACACTTTTTTTTTGTTTTTGTGGGACAAACTGGAGCACCCAGAGGAAACCCACACACTCAGAACAACATCCCAGACCCAGACACACACACTTTTTTTTTTTCATGGGACAAACTGGAGCACCCAGAGGAAACCCACACACTCAGAACAAGCATCCTAAGCCAAGCGAAATGATTCCCAACAACACTGGAACGTACAGCATATGCGCAAATTCCCTTCTTGGTGATTTACTCTGCTGCTTAAATTCCCAGACCATGTCTTCTCACATCTGGGAATATTTCCAGGTTCCTAGTTTGGGTGTGGGGAAGGGGGCTTGCAGGTAGAGATACTCTGACAGTATCTGGGTTCAAAGGTGAACACTTTGGTAAAGCCGTTTTGCGAGGGCAGCGGTCAATGATAGGCGGTAAAACTGTTATAGGAACGTGGTCTTTTTTGGAGGTGAAGCTAGTACGGTACACATTTTATGTGATGAACCGGACATGTTACCTGCTGGGAATCCATCTCTGACTCAATTCTCCTACATAAAATTGGATTTACTCTCTCTCTCTGTACCCACGTAACTCTCGTTTGTTCCCTCATTTCAGTACGCAGGTCAAACTCATGTCGTTTTGGGTTTGACACACTTGTTTGTGATATTGAAGTCCTATACATGGACAGCCTATGTTTAAACGCAGCCGTTGAAGTTTCTCGAGGGTTTTTGGCAACCTTCAAAACTCTGCCTCTTGAAGAGGTGTCGCATTGGTCCCTGACAAACTCTTCTTGTTTCACGCGCCTTGGTGGTACAGGTTTAAACACAGCCTTTGAAGTTTCTGGAGGGTTTTTGGCAACCTTCAAAACTCTGCCTCTTGAAGATTTGTTGCATTGGTCCCTGACAAACTCTTCTTGTTTTGCATGTGTTTTCGTTAAAACCTGTGCTACTGATTGAACAGACTTTAAAGTTTCTGGATTGTCTAAGGCAACCTCGGAAACTCTGCCTCTTGAAGATTTGTTGCATTGGTCCCTGACAAGCTCTTCTTGTTTGGCATGTCTTGGTTTAATCTGTGGCACAGGTTTAAATGCAGACATTGAAGTTTCTGGAGGGTTTAAATCGTCCTCCAAAACTCTGCCTCTTGAAGATTTGTCGCTTTGGTCCTTGACAAATTGTTGTTGATCTGGTTCCGCTGTGTTTCTTTTGTGCAAACATATTTTATCCACACCTGTGTATTTTGCGGGTACCTTTATGAGTGGGGGAAGAGGTATTTTCTTTGTATCATTTGAAGGAAGTTTATGCTCTATATCATCGCTGGAAGACGGCGTAAGACAGATCTGAATGTCATTTTGATCTGTCTGGCATACACTACTGCTTACGTTTGTGGGAGCCTTTTTAAGTTCTTCATGAGAACGCTCTAGAGACTGAATCGTGTTTGCCAGTTCTCTGCATTTTTCTTCAAGTTCTATTTTTTTGGCAGTCATGTTTTCGAAGGCCTTTGATTTGATGTCTACCTCAGCCTTCATATTTTCGATTTCCGTTTTGTACCTTTCCTCACACAGCGATTTGCAAACTTCTTTTTCGTATTGCAGCTTCTCGTTGTCATAATTCGTCCGTTCCAGCTTTTCGTACATTTTGTCATATTTGCGTTTCCAGTCACAGTTTTTGTCTGTCAACTCGGCAACGCGGTTTTTCAATTGTTCGATTTCCGTTTTGTACCTGTCCTCACACACCGATTCACAAACCTCTTTTTCGTATTGCAGCTTCTCGTTGTCATAATTCATCTGTTTCAGCTGTTCGTACGTTGTGTCATATTTGCGTTTCCAGTCACAGTTTTCGTCTGTCAACTCGGCAACGCTGTTTTTCAATTGTTCGATTTCCGTTTTGTACCTGTCCTCACACACCGATTCACATACCTCTTTTTCGTATTGCAGCTTCTCGTTGTCATAATTCATCTGTTTCAGCTGTTCGTACGTTGTGTCATATGTGCGCTTCCAGTCACAGTTTTCGTCAGTCAACTCGGCAACGCTGTTTTTCAATTGTTCGATTTGAGTTTTCTGCACTTGGGTCTCATCTAAAAGTGCGTCCTTCTCCAACTGTATGCGTTTTGCATATGACTCATTTTCACGGATGTTCCTCTGACAATCTTCTAATTCATTTTCTGCTTTCCATTTTGATTCTCTTTCTTTCTGGAAATGTTTACAAGCCTTCTGATACTCTTCCTCCACTGCATTATGTTTTTTTTCCGCCTCGAGGACCACTTCTCTGACGGCCTTTTCTTTGTCCTCTTCTTGATTTTTAACTTCCAGGCGAAGCACCTTTATTTCTTCCTCTAAATTTCTGTTTGTCTCAGAGACCTTCCTGAGATTCTTCTGAGATTCTTCTTCCACTGCATTATGTTTTTTTTCCTCCTCGAGGACCACTTCTCTGACGGCCTTTTCTTTGTCCTCTTCTTGATTTTTAACTTCCAGGCGAAGCACCTTTATTTCTTCCTCTAAAAAGCTGTTTAGCTCAGAGACCTTCCTGAGATTTTCAATTGTTTTTTTGTCCACAGATCTTTGTTCTTTTAGGTCTTCAATAAACATTTTCTGTTCAATGATGATTTTCATACACATGCTGTTTTCTTTTTTTAGCCTCTCCTCTACACGTTTAAATTCTTCGATTCTTGCTGTCGTATTATATTTAACTTCTTCAATTTCTTTCTCTTTCAGTTGTAAAGCCTCCTGTGCTGCAAGCAAGTGTCCCTCAAGCACTTTACGAGCAACTCTATGCGTTTTGAATACCTTTACCTGTGTGCGCACCATCGCACATACTCTACGAGCAACTTTATGCATTTTGAATACCCGTGTGCACGATCGCGTATACAACTGGTTCAAACGAGATTCGTCTGCAATGTGTCTGAAGAGACTGCTACGGGGTCAATTTATAACCTTTCCAAGAAGGAGTCCTTGATGATGATGATGTCATCAATTAGAATAATTATGATGTCAGAAGATAAAAGAGTTTGACCTGACTTCAAAATTCTAATTCATGATTGATTTTGATGACGTCATCAATTCGAATTTTGAAGCTTTTTTGAAGTCAGAAGTAAAAATCCTACATTAAATTTAACTGTAAACATTTTGCACTTTTAGTTTGCATGTATTAAAGTGCAGCTGTAGTAAATTCATTCTTAAAACCCTCCTGCTTTGTCTACCCCGGTTCCGCTCAGCGAGCACGCGCACAGCCACGCGACACACAGGAAAGACTGGGTCCAAACGCCGTTCGAAAGCACACTACCATATATGGTCATTTTCCGACACCCGCCTTCGCGTTTGTTGAACAGCAATGGAGATTGGCAGGTGCTCTCAACCAATCAGAAGCCAGCTTTCCGCTAGCTTCCGGTTGCTAACGCCTATGGCTAAAGATAGCTGCAGAGCCCCGTTTTTTTTTTTTTATTGATAATAAAAGTGTTAACAAAACAGTAGAAACAATATCAATATTATAGAACAAAATGAACAAGAGAATAATGCCAGGGGGTTATAAAGCAAACACAAAAATATATATGTAAAGAGAAAAAAAGTTGAAGTGGGTCCACAAATCAGTTGTTTTTATGGCTTTACTATTGTTTGAGCACTGAAGTGTTCTAATATATTGTTTGAATTCCTCTCTAAAGACCAAGAAACAAGGTTTCTGATATGAGAATTTAGATTCATGTAGCCTACTGTACATGGTATTTTTGCAACTATTAGGTTGATAATATAATAATGGTTTGTTTTATTGATGGAATAAGAAAATAATCCAAACAATACATTTAAGTAAGGGAAAAGTCATCAAGAATATTTTTGGAAATAAAAGTGCAAATATCTTGCCAGAAAGTACATAAGAAAGGACATGACCAGAATAAATGAGAGAGATCTTCTTCACGGGAGTTGGCCGAATGAGCAGTTCATGTCAATGTCCTTTTTGTATCGTTGAAGGAAAGATAATATTAAAGGATACTTCTTTGATTTTATAAATAACCAAATATTTAGAAGGAAGGCACCAGATTTTTTTCCAGTTCAGGTCTGGTGCAAGGTTATTCCAATAAGAGACAACATTTGGAACAGAGACCATGTCCTTCTGGAATAAGGCATGTATATCACGGTTGTTGTTTTGTCTTTTTAGTGGAAAAACAGATTTGACCAATACTAGAGTCAGCAGGGTTCAAACTTAGTGGAGTCAGTAGAGAAGTTATAGAGGACTTAAGAAGCATTATAACACCAGACGGGATAGCGTCAAAAAACGCGTATTCCTTTGGTGGTTTAGGAATGCCAAACTTGTTTAGAAGTTCAGAATAAGACATTAAAACACCATTGGGATTAAATAGCTGCTGAACTAAGATGATTGTTAAAACCAATTTTCCAAGAACAAGTACTTTTGATAGTTTTGGCCCACATGTGAAAAAGTTTGGACACCCCTTGTTTTAACTTGTCTGTACTCCATAATGTTTGTCATATAGTTCATATGTTTACCTCTGCGGATCAATGTATTTCATCCAGTGTCCTGTGCTTGTGTTGTTTAAAGGGGACCACACATGCAAAATTCACTTTTTAATGTTTTTTTACTAAACTTTGGGTATTTACTTCATAAAAAAACAGTCCTTGTGCCAAAAAAATGCACCCAGTGGTTTATTTACTCTAAGTAGATTTATTTATTTTTGATAAATACACCAGGATTCACACTTCCTGCATTTATTGACGTCACAAGCCGCCAGCCAATCAGATCAAACCTGAGTCCAGCCCCTCACCTAGCAACCCCTGGTTAGGCTCAACCCACTTCTGTATTAAACACATGACTGTTGTTTTTCATGATTTCATCTCATCTTTTGTTTATATGTTCTTAATTTCATGTGTACAGCACTTTGTTGCAGCTGTGTTTTTTTAAATGGCTTTATAAATAAAGTATAATTGTTATTTTTATGTTTTAGTTCAATTTTTAGTGTATTTGCGATCGCTGCCAACGCGCAGCCGGCAAAAATTAAACGAGCGGACCACAGGCGGAAGGACCGGGTTCGACGGGACCCTCTTCCGGCGCGATGGAGCGGAGCTTCAACTGTACAGCCTTGCAGCAGCCTCGCAGCAGGCTCGCAGCAAGAGGACCTTCTCCTTACAGATTAATTTACGGGAGACACTTGGTGAACTTTGTGTTGTCTTCACTGGAACAGCGATAACTCCCAAAATCTCCGCGTGCTTCACGAGCGGAGCTGGCGAAAACCGGAAGAGGAACAAGCTAACATTAGCTTCGGATTCGGGTGGTCTAATGCTAAAAGGAGCAGCAAACTGCGGCGCGCTCAGACGGGTTTCGGTAAGTTATCTTAAGCTAACACTAACAGTAAGTCAAATGAGTAATAAAAAAAGAGCTAATTTTAAAACAACAACACATTACAGATACTGGCTGTTACAGAGGGCGTGAACAGATCGTTGAAGGGCGTGGACTTCAAGAAACCGGTCGTTCAAAACGAAAGTTAAAAATGGCAGAATTAAAAAGGGTATAATTGATTATCTAATAATTATTTTGTGCATTAAATTGAAGGAATAGGGTCTGGATATCCCACAGAAATACCATAAAAATTTAAAAAATACATCTGAGGTCCCCTTTAAAAACAGTGCTGTGTACAGCAGTTTGGTTGGCCTGTTTGGCCTGAGACACCAAGTGTCTCCCGCACAAATCGCTGAACAGTCTCGCCCCCGCCTATCTCTCGGATCTGATACACCCATATGTCCCTCCACGTGCTTTGAGGTCAGAGGATCAGGTACTCTTAATAGTTCCAGAAACTCGCCTTAAGCGCAGGGGTGACAGGGCGTTCTCTGTAGCAGGCCCAAGACTCTGGAACGAGTTACCGCTGCTCATCAAACAGGCCCCCTCCCTCTCGGTTTTCAAATCCCGGTTAAAAACTCACTACTACTCCATTGCTTTCAATGCCAGCTGATTTGTATTGGATCGTTTGATTTATGATCTGCAATGTTTTTATGTTTTTCGTGTTGTACTTCATTGTCTGTGTTGCCTGTTGCGTGTTTGTTTGTCCAGCACTTTGGTGTGGACTTGTTCCTGTTTAAAGTGCTTTATAAATAAAATGGTATGGTATGGTATGGTATGGTTTTAAGCGCTTCATAATTTAAATAGTGGCACAGTACCGTCATCATTTGTACAGTAGCGCCCCCATGTGGACAGCAAACGGTAAAAAAAATTACTGTCACGTGGTCTGTCAGCTGACCCTTCACAGTCACGTGGTTAGTCTAGTCTGCACTGCGCAGGCGCAGCGGTGCCACTTCCCTGCTGGGTGTCACTGAACTCAACAACTTGTCCTTTAAGTCTGGGGACCTTCTTTTTTTTATTGTTGTTTTTTTTTTTGGAGAATGACGAAGTGGACATAGAATTTCTCGGGCGTGACCTAAAGAAGAAAAACAAAAAAACGGTAACATGTAAGCTACAGTTAGAGTTTGCTAGTTTGTTGTGAATGTAAGAGTCATTTCCCTTCAGTTAGTTTAACACCTCTTAATGTTTCCTGCTTGATGTTTCTTCTGTTTTGTGTTTCACAGACGACACGGGTCTCCTGCTGTCGGCACGCCATGAAGGCCCGCAGACTGTCGCTGTGTTTGGGGTTGATGACCCTGGTGTTCCCGCTGTTCGGCTCGTGTCATCCAGCCGGCTCAGCTCAGACCCAGACCGTGTTCTTGGAGCAGATGAACCACTTTGGACTGGACTTGAACTGGAGGAATCTGTCCTGTCCCCTGTGTAAAGCACTCTTCACCATTCTCGACGTGGCCCTCCTGGTAATGTGTCCTAAAACACTTCTCCTGAAGTTTTGATCTTTCAGTAATTCTAGTTTAAATTTAGTCTGAAGTTGATCTTGATTATTTTAAAGATTATTTAAGGCAAAAACAGAATGTCAACCAAAAGTTTAAGATTCAGTTGGAAGAAAAGTCACAGAGATGCAGAGTTTTATAGAATAATTGTTTTTTTTTTTGTTTACAAAAAGTTGACAGCAAGAAAAGGACACTTAATTAAAGACCGTGTAAAGTGAAATTAAATTTGTGTTTTTATTTTGTCACACGGCATAAATATGTGTTATTAATCACCCATATAAATCTGACTGATTAAAAACATTGATTTCCTTATAAAATTAAGTCTCAAAAATCATGAAAAAACTTGATTTTGCCTTGCTCTAGAACGCTGGGGGCGTGTCGCACGTGGGCGTGATTTCAGCGCTGTACTGCGCCATGTCCAGCCCCCTTCAGAGCTGAGCTGTGTGGGGAGGCATACGGGGGAAGCAGAGATCACCTGCTCTGTTTTTATCTGAGTTCTGGCTTCCAGCAGCTCCTTTTTCCAAGAGTTACGCTGTTTTTAGTGCACTAACAACTCTGGTTATGTTTTTAAAGTTGAGGACACATAACTCCGCTGTTATAATCAGCGCTATTTTAGAAGATGAGCGGACTCGCGGTCCGAACCGGTCACATCGCATGCGGGGTCTGATCGCCACACA
Source organism: Garcialebias charrua (assembly GCA_038048925.1). NCBI lineage: Eukaryota > Metazoa > Chordata > Actinopteri > Cyprinodontiformes > Rivulidae > Garcialebias > Garcialebias charrua. The sequence goes on along the minus strand of JBBPBX010096427.1, from coordinate 5,135 downwards.
CACACACACACACACACACACGCGCGCGCGCGACCCGGTCACATCGCATGCGGGGTCTGATCGCCTCTCACTCACACACACACACGCGTCACATGCATGCGGGGTCTGATCGCCACACACGCGCGCGCGCGCGGGGGGGGGGGGGGCGGAGGTGCGCGGAGGTGCAGGTGGCATGTGGTCGCTCCAGCAGCACGCCAGTACTGGAGGGAGACGGTCGGTAGCGAGTGAACGGCTCCACCGAAGAACGCATTTATAACGGCTGGAGCTGCAGGGGGTGGGGCTTGTGACCGCGTGACGAAACGCGGTCACATTTAAACCACGCCTAAAAAATCCTGAAAGAGAAATGTGTTTATACACAGTTTGATCTATAACTCCAAAATTAATTGAGCTACAATTTTGAGACTTTTTACTCATTTACAAGATTACAATTACGACATTTATAATGTTTATTGAAGAAAATGTTGAAATTCACTTTACACGGTCTTTAACAATCACTGGTTGACTTTAAAAAAGGCTTAAAGACCTTTCTTTTTAAGAAAGCCTACTCTGCCTCCACATGATTTTATCACTGATTTTAGTTGATACTGTATTATCATTGATTTTAGTTGATTTTATCATTGATTTTACTTGATTTTATCACATATTTTTGTTATTTTATCATTGATTTTACTTGATTTTCATCACTTATTTTTTATTTGATCATTGATTTTAGTTGCACCTTGTAGCACTTTGAGATTTGTGTTAATGAAAAGTGCGTTACAAATTAAATTAATATATTCATTATTATTATTATTAATTGAGTGTACTCCTCTTAATTCTGCGTAATTTAATCCAGCCGCTCAAAAGTAAATACGTTATGGTCAGATTTGTCAGTTTTATTTATTATCACTTTTTTTTAAATTCTGTTTTTAACGTACCGCAGAACTCAAGACATTAAACATTTTCTTGAGCATACATTTCAGTTTGCTTGCCTTTATTTTTGTTTAATCAGTGTTTTTATTTTATTATTTTCTGTATAAACAAGGCACTTCTCCATTTATGTTCCAGGGTTATTGTATTTTACAATGTAAATGTCGCAAGACCTGTTCCTCCCCTTGCTAAAGTGTAACTGATTATGTGCCAGACACATGACCCTTTGTTGTTTGAACTACTTCCACCTTCCACAGATAATAGCAAACTACCAAGCGGTTTGGAATTACCTTGGCTCACTTTTCAGGAAGTTAATTGTTGCAAACTGTTTCTGAGGTTTGGGTTAACTGCTTCCTGTTCCGCTTTATTCCCATCAGAGTGATGCGAACGAAGAGCGAGTGGCGTATGCGGTAGGCGAGGCGTGCATCCGTCTGCATCTGGCTGATGAGGCCGTGTGTCGAAAAATCACAGAGCTCTTCAGGGATGACTTCATCAGGGCCCTGCAGGAGTCCCTACTGTGGCCCACTGAAGCATGCGCACTGCTGGTGGGCCCTTCCTGTGGCAAGTTTGACATTTATGCACCGTGGAACATTACTTTGCCAAAGGGTCCCAAACCCCCCGTTACACCACCCTCCCCTCCAAAGCCTGGCGCTCCACAGAGCAAGATCCTGTTCCTCACAGACGTTCACTGGGACAAGGTGAGTTCAAACTGCACAGGCGAGACAAACAATAGCTGCAAGCAGAAGGTGGAGGAACTAGCAAACCTCAATACATATTTTTGTGAATGTTTATGAAGCATTCACACATCTGTGATCTATTTTTATTCCATCCGTTTTTCGGCGCAATGCTCGTCCCACAGTTTTCAGGTTATTTCAACAAATCAGGTATGAAAATGTTCAGCTCTTTCAGGAATAGCCTGCTGTGACTTTTGGTATTGGTGCAACTTTAGCTTTTTGAAATATTTAGCCTCTCTTCCATTTTTTTTCCTCATAGAAAATGAACTGAGCTCATTTTACATCTTTAAATCTGTTTACAAACTTTTACTGCTCCTTTCACATTTTCTTCTGGTTCAGCTTCTTTCAGCTTCCTTGGGCAAATTTAAACTGTTTTCAGCTACTTTCAACTGATTTTTCTTTTCAGCGGTTTTGTGCTCCTTTAAGCTTCTTTCTGCTAACTAGAACATTTTACTGCTTCTGACTTTTTTCTGCCAATTTCAGCTTCTTGTGCTCCTTTCAGCTTATTTCTGCAAATTTCAGCTTTTTCTATCATTTTGGCTACTATTTAGCTGTTTTATGCTTATTTAAGCTTTTTCAGCTACGGCAATTCCACATTTTTTGCACTCAACTTTACTTCTTTCAGCCTTATTGGGCAAAATTGAGCTCTCTCCACTTCCTTCTGTTTTTTGTTTCTTTCTTTCTGCCTTTTTAGCTACTTTTCAGCTTTTTTGCTAATTTCTACTTTTTTCAGCTAATTTCTTATTTTGTATGCTCATTTCTGCTTCTTTCTGCCTAATTAGGCAAACATGTTCTTTCTGCTTTCTTCTGCTATTTTAAGCGTGTTCTACCTTTTCAGCTAACTTTGTAGCATGTTTCAGCTCATTTCAGCTGTTTTCAGATAAATGCAAATAATCTGTGGTCATTTCTGCTACTTTAAGCCTACTGTAATTAACTTCTTTATGCTAATTTTATCTTGTTATGATCCTTTTAGCTTATTTCTGTTTGTTTTAGCTTTTTATGCTATTTCAGCTACTATTTAGCCGTTTTTATGCTAATTTAGGCTTTTTCAGATAATTCCACTTTTTTTTTCTACTAATTTCAACTCTTTCTGCTTTCTTTTGGTAGTTTAAGCTTCTTTCTGTCTTTTCAGATACTTTTCAGCATTTTTCTTGGTCATTTCAACATTTTTTTTAGCTAATTTCCTAAAATGTTTTGCTCATTTCTGCTTATTTAAACATTATTTAGCAAATATGTGTTCTTTCTGCTTTTTTCATCTAATGTAGGCTGGTTCTTCCATTTCAGCATGTTTCTTCTAGCTAATTTCAGCTGCTTTTCAGCAAGTTCTTCTGCACTTAGCGTTCACACTGCGAAATACAATTCCTCTAGTTCAGTGGTCCACAAACTACGGCCCGGGGGCTGGATCCGGCCCTCCTCCACATTTGGTCCGGCCCCCAGAACAATACCAGAGAGCATTTAGATTTTTTTTTCATGTGTATTTGTATTTGATAATAAAGTTGGATTTTTGCAATAAAATGTTCCTTAGTTATGAACTACTGTATTTTGAACTATTGTTCCACATTTAATTTATTGTGTCAGCGTTTTGGGAAAAACGCTGACACATCCAAAACGTGACATTCTGTTCCACTCTTCTGCGGTCTGTGCCCCTATCTGGCAACCCCCAGAAAAAAAATCCTAAACCCGCCCCTCTCAAAGTCAGAACGGAACAATGATGAAAAGATTACGAAAGAGAAAAATTGATTCAGAACCCAGAGAGGGTTATTTGGTTATTATTTATTTAATAAATAGTGTTTATTAAACTTTATTTCCTGGATTTTTTTCTGTAAAGAACCCAGAGAGGGTTATTTGATTGTGCTTTCTGGAAAACAATACATTTTTACATTTAGGCACTCCTGCAATCGTCACACTTTTTCCTGTTACAAACTGACTCCGGCCCCCCACCAGAGAAGGGAAAAGTTATGTGGCCCTCACAGGAAAAAGTTTGGGGACCCCTGCTCTAGTTCATAATAAGCTGGCTCTCTGTAGTGTTACAGATTTAACATTAAATGCAGTTTCATGTTTAAATGACTTCAAGGACACTCATAAATGCATGTACTGTACAAACACGAGCTTAACGTTACAGATTGACTCCACAGATTGGTAGCAGCAAACTTGCTTTGACTAACTGGAAACCAGCAAGTGGCTTTGGGTACATGACCGTTTTGAAGTTCTGCTTTTTAAAGACGTCTCTGCCGACAGGAGTATCAAGCCGGCAGTGCCGCTGACTGTAAGGAGCCTCTCTGTTGTCGCAACAACTCGGACTTCTCCAGGTGGAGGCGGATGAAGGCTGGGTACTGGGGAACCGCCAGCAAGTGCGACCTTCCCCTGCGCACTGTGGAGAACCTTCTCGAAAATGCTGCCAGAGCAGGACATTGGGACTGGGTCTACTGGACCGGAGACATCCCAGCGCACAACGTTTGGTCTCAAACCAGGAGTCAGCAGCTCACGGAGCTAACAGTCATCTCCAGGCTCATTCACAAGTACTGTTTTTTATTTATTTAACCTGTGGTCTTTAAATGCCAAACCTTTAGCTTTGTTGCTTTTAAACAACATGTTTACTTTTTATAACTCCAATATAAATGTTACCATTTGGATTGAATTGGCTGTAGCGTTCATGAAATACCCATTATTTTTAGTTTGGAACTGATCCAGAGACAGTTGATTCATTGTCTTTTTCCTACCCAGACACCTTGGACCCAACGTGACCGTTTATCCCGCGGTAGGAAACCATGAGAGTACGCCAGTGAACAGCTTCCCACCACCTTTTGTTCATGGCAACAGGTCTTCGACCTGGCTTTATGAGAAGATGGCAGAGGAATGGGCACCGTGGTTGCCAGAGCAGGCTCTAAAGACTTTGAGGTTAGTCAAACAACTTTTATCACAGTTATTTGTCATTTTGTTACACAGATTATTTGGCAAACACAACTTGGTTGATTGTGTAGTTGATAAAGTTAAGTGGATTTACCAAAGCCAGCGCTCGATGTAAGAGTGATCTGAGCTGAGGACATCTTGATTTTGAGACATGTGAAGCCACTGTGTCCAAATTCAAATAGTTATTGTCACAGCGAGTGTATGTCCACTGGTTATGTTTTATTCTGACTGTTCTGTGGGTAATTCTCAAACATTGTGAACAAATTGATGGTTTTTTTTAGTCTTCACCACAGAGCAGATATGTTTTGAGTTGCAGTTTCGCTTTGGTTAAAGGTCACATCTGACCACAGTGAAAACAGCAGAAGTGGAGACACTTCTCAGAATATTGCACCTTATACAGAAGACTTAAATAGTAACTAGTGCATCAGTACGTTTCATAAAGTTTAAATTAGTTTATATATACTGTATATATATATACTAATACTATATATACTATATATATACTGTACTGTATATATATATATAGACTAAGCCCCTCTATTTGTAACTGGGTACTAGACTTCTTAACAGACAGACCACAGT
>JBBPBX010096426.1:0-13032 GCA_038048925.1 Garcialebias charrua | reverse complement strand
ACAGAAGTGTAAATGGAAACACAACCACACACGAGCTGAGCTGAACCGCACCGTAACAGTGGAAAAGGGGCATAGGTGTCTCTTTCAGAAAAGAGAGTTGATTAGCAGAGAGATTTAATTATCATAGTCAGAATGGAACCAGGGGTGGTCAGGATGTAGACTCATCCTGACTTGGGAGATTAACACACACAGAAGAAGTGGGTAGGAGACACAGTGTCTCTGAGGACGTTCTGTGTCTTTGAGGGACACTTTTGTCTCTGATAAGGCCTTGGTTGAATGGACGCTACATAATTTATAAAAAAACTATAAGGTTAGTTTCATTAAAACCAGGGATGCACCAATCCACTTAAAAAAAAAAAAAACTTTTGATCCGATCACAATACCTAAAGCTGGATGTCGACCGATACTGATGCTATTCCGATAAAATCATCATTAATGATTTTATATGAGGCTGTAATAATCTCCACTCTACAGGCAAGTACAATTTGTACAAACATAAGCATGCATGTCCAAAAAATGCAACTTGAGGTAAGTTTTAATGTTGGATAAGTTTCAAAGTTAGAATTAAATCCTGCTAACACAAAGCATGTTTTTATTCCTAGCTTTAAAGTCAGAGTCAGTCAGTCATAGAGTTTTACTGTCATACACACAACATGTGGTACATGAGGTGGAATGAGATTATGTACACAGGGTCCCAGTTACATCCCACAACAAAATGTAAAAGAAAAACAGTAAAAAGGTCTAAGATATGAACTAAGAAAAACATCAACTAAATATACACTAAGCACTAATAGCATAAAAACAATATGCTGAAGTGGATATTAAAGAAGTGGATATTAAAGTGATTAATGGCTTCAAACATCTGCTAAGTTCATGGCAAAAACCAACACAGACATGTTCCTGATTTTAGTATTTTACATCGCTTTATAATATAGCTGTTTTGTTTCATTTTTTAATTTATTATAATTTTCTTTTATTTTTCCAGTTCATATGCTTTTTTATGATTGTCTACTGTTGTACTGATAAATATGTCCTGGAGGGTAAATGTAAACTATATCTTGGCTGCAAATATTCAATCAAGCAGCGAAGCAGGCAGTCTGATTTCAGTCAGCTGCACTCAGTCTGCTCCTCCTCCGAGACGGGCAGACTGAGCGCAGCTGACGGATATTAGACAGCCTGCTTCGGACTAAACGAGAGGAACACACCTCGGGTGTTGGGGGGCGGATCTCTGATGCTTCACGATCACTATTGAATGTTCTATTAGAGAAGCCTTATTCATATATGCATGCTTACAACCACACACTTATAGATGCAGGGATGTATATGTACACACTCAGGAATCATATGTGGATATGTAGATGGGTATATGAATGTATGTATGTGCATATGTATGTATATATATATGTATGTGTACATATATATATATATATATATATATATATATATATATATATATATATATATATATATATATATATATATATATATATATATATATATATATATATATATATATATATATATATATATATATATATATATATATATATATATATATATATATATATATATATATATATATATATATATATATATATATATATATATATATATATATATATATATATATATATATATATATATATATATATATATATATATATATATATATATATATATATATATATATATATATATATATATATATATATATATATAATATATATATATATATATATATATATATATATATATATATATATATATATATATATATATATATATATATATATATATATATATATACATATATATATATATATATATATATATATATATATATATATATATATATATATATATATATATATATATATATATATATATATGTAACATAGTTAATATTGAATATAATTCCACTTGTCATTACTTCCAAGTTTAGGTTCATGTGTAATGGGTGAAACAGCGCCCCCTCTGGCTGATTGGCGGTTATAAATATTGTGAACACAGACATCTCATTGCCAGTTCATACGAGATGGGCATGAGGTAGGTCCACTGAGTTAAACGCTCCAGTAAAATATTATGTTAGCTTGATGCTGACATGAAATGATTTTCCTCATAAGGTGCTGTACCCGCTGTGATGAACCTGATTTATGATCAGTCCATATTCTGTTCTGTACAGATAAACAACGTTTCACCTCATCCTGTCTCCTGGTCCTTAATAACACAACGCAGACCTGAATTATTCTGAACGAATTCACCATTTGATGAGGTTACATATATATATATATATATATATATATATATATATATATATATATATATATATATATATATATATATATATATATATATATATATATATATATATATATATATATATATATATATATAATATATATATATATACAGGTAGTCCCCGACTTACGAGCGAGTTCCGTTACAACGAGGTGCTCGTAAGATGAAAATTCGTAAGTTGGAACACGAAGCACATGTTCTCGTAAGTCCGGAATTTCGCTCGTAAGTTGGAACGGTTTTGCTAGCGCGACTACAAACACTCGTTTTTCATCGAAAAACTGCTTATTAGTGCATAAAAATGATCGGAAACGTGTGTCCACATGTTTAGCTAACGAACTGTGGTGAAAAAACACAGAAAAACTCGGTATTTTTTGCGTTTTTTCCAAAAATTCGCCAGCTCGTAAGTCCGGAACCTCGTAAGTAAGAGCGCTCGTAAGTCGGGGACTACCTGTATATATATATATATATATATATATATATATATATATATATATATATATATATATATATATATATTTTTTTTTTTTTATAATAATCTACTGCAATGTCATGGATATTGTGTGTCTTTTATGCATATGTGTTTTGTTGCTGTGTTCTGTCATGTACTTCGCAGGATTGCAGACGGCGGTTGGCTGTTTGCCTTGTGCTCTTTTTGTGGATTTTTGTTTTGTGGTCTTACTTTTTTTATCTCTGGTCCTCTTCCCACTTGTGGCAGAGGAATAGGCCGCTTCAGCAGACTTCTCAGCCTGAACACCTGGTTGTCTTCTGTTTGCATCCTCCAAAATGTAACCTTTGTTGAAAATTTTGATGTTTTCTGGGGAAGGAGACATCTTTTTGGGATTGATGGCCTCCATCTGAACAACTCAGGTACCCGTATTCTAACTGCCAACCTGGACTACAAGGTACAGCACACAACCTCACCATCCATATCTGGTAACCATGTCACTACATCTGACCAGTCTGCTACTGACTGACGTCCACATGGTCCTGGCTCTTATAGTTCCTCTTGTAACTGTTATACACATAACAATGGACCAGGCCCATCTGTTCCCAACAACCAATTAATTTCAGTACGGACTACATACAGGGAGCGAACCATACATAACCGTACTCGTTCAGTGAACTTTAATAACCTTAGATCTTTAGCAAAACATTATTTATCACCCACAGCTACTGTTAATGGTTCACCTGTCTCCCTCAATATGGCTCTTTTAAATGTCCGCTCTCTTTTAAACAAATCTTTTATTATAAATGATTTGATTTCAGATTTTAAATTGGATTGTCTGTTTTTAACAGAAATTTGGTTAGGTGCAGATGCACCAGTTGTTCTTACTGAGGCCTCTCCACCTGGTTTTAAATTTTATTTTAATGCTCGAAGTGGCAGAAAAGGTGGTGGCACTGCTTCAATATCTAATAATTTACTTGCTGTTAAAGAGATTTCATTTGACCAGTACCCTTCTTTTGAGCATCATGCCTTTGTTTTTAGCAGCTTGCCAATACTCTGTGTTACTGTTTACAGACCACCCGGACATGTTGCTGATTTTTTGACTGAGTTTTCAGAGTTTTTATGTTTTATTCATGCTAAGTATAATAAGATTATTGTGACTGGTGATTTTAATCTACATGTTGATAATCCATCAGACTCTTTGTCTAAACAGTTTTTAGAAATTCTAAACTGTATGGATTTTATTCAGCACGTCAAGCAGCCGACTCACAACAGGGGACACACCCTTGACCTTGTTATTACCTATGGCTTGACCTCTGGTGTGTCCTCTGTTGTTGACCTGGCTGTGTCTGACCACCATTGTGTGTTTTTTAATGTCACTGATTTGATTCAGAGGAAAGACACAGTTCGAACTGTTAGGAGGCGCCATCTTACCCCTGAGGTGATTGATCATTTTATTAGAGATTTTAACCAAAATTCCCCTGTTGTTTTAACTGCTTCCTGCGATTCAATGGTCAGTCAATTTTTTAACAAACTGAAAACAAACCTTGATCATATAGCTCCACTATTTTCAAAACAAGTTTTTAATAAACGAGTATGCCCATGGAAAACTGAAGACATAAAGAAGCTCAAAAGAAATTGCAGGAAAGCAGAGAGGAAATGGAGGAAAAACAAATTGACAGTCGACTACCAAATAATGCGCGAACAGCTTAATATCTACAACTCTGCTGTCAGAAATTCAAGAAATGCATATTTTGCCAAAATAATTAACAATCACAAAAATAATCCCAAAGTTTTGTTTTCCACCATTGACAATCTGATTAACCCTGACTTTACTGCCTCTCCAAATACTCCAACTAACTCTCTCTGTGAGCAGTTTGCAAATCACTTCAGAGGTAAGATCGAGTCAATTAGAGCTAACATTTTATCTGAACAAAATACTGGTATTAAATCTACTGAATGTTTGGTTTTACCTGAGAAAGTACTGGACAAGTTTGACGTGGTTGATGCAGAGATGCTCGGCAGAGTTTTCTCACAAGTCAAACCAACCACCTGCCTCTTGGACCCAATTCCCTCATCACTTTTTCATTCATGTTATAAATTCTTTGAGAATGAAATTTTAAACATTGTAAATTGTTCTCTTCAGATGGGTGTCTTCCCCATTGCCTTTAAAAAGGCTGTGGTGAAGCCCCTTCTGAAGAAGAGTAATCTAGATCCTAGTGTTTTTAATAATTATAGACCTGTATCCAACTTACCATTTTTAAGTAAAATCTTAGAAAAGATTGTTTTTATTAAATTAAATATTTTTTTAAATGATGCCGGTATTTTAGAAAAGTATCAATCTGGTTTTAGGACGAAACACAGTACAGAAACAGCCCTATTAAAAATTGTGAATGATTTAAGGTGTAATCTGGATTCACACAAGCTCTCAGTCCTTGTTCTATTGGATCTGAGCGCAGCCTTTGATACAGTAGATCATCAAATTCTTTTAAATAGATTACAACACCTGGTCGGTCTTTCTGGTACTGTTCTTCTGTGGTTCAGCTCCTATCTCACAGATAGAACATTTATGGTAAGTATGGATACATGCTCCTCACAGATCCATGAAGCTAACTATGGTGTACCCCAAGGCTCTATTTTAGGCCCCCTACTTTTTAATTTGTACATGCTGCCGCTTGGTGGAGTCATCAGGAGCCATGGGATAAGTTTCCATAGTTATGCTGATGACACACAGCTATACATCTCATTATCTCATGATGACCCCCGGCCAATCACTGCACTTTTTAATTGCATTACAGACATAAAGTCCTGGATGGCACAGAACTTTCTCCAGCTAAACCAGGACAAAACAGAAGTTTTAATCATTGGACCTGAGGTTCAAAAAGAAAATACAATTCAGAGATTACAATCTCTGTCTTTACAACCTTCTAAAAAAGTAAGAAGCCTGGGAGTTATTTTTGACTCTGAGCTTACTTTTATTCCTCATATTAAACAAATAGTCAAAACAGGATTTTATCATCTAAAAAATATAGCCAGAGTCCGCCCTCTTCTTTCTCTGACCAATACTGAGACTTTGATGCATGCTTTTATTTCTAGTCGTTTAGACTACTGTAATTCACTGCTTTCTGGTCTCCCTAAGAAAAATTTGTCCAGCCTTCAGCTGTTACAAAACTCTGCTGCTCGTGTGCTAACCAAGACCAGAAGGCAGGCTCATATTACACCTGTTTTAAAATCATTGCATTGGCTCCCTGTGCGCCTCAGGATTGATTTTAAGATTCTTTTAGTGGTTTTTAAATGTCTCAATGGTCTCGCACCATCTTATCTTGCAGAGCTGCTATTGCCCTATGAACCCCCGCGGACATTAAGGTCCTCTGGTACTGGACTACTAACAGTTCCAAAAGTCAGAACTCACACTTACGGTGAGGCTTCTTTCCAGTACTATGGCCCCCGTCTGTGGAATAGTCTGCCGGAGAACCTGAGGGCTGCAGAGAATGTTGTTGTTTTTAAGAGCAGGCTCAAGACCCATCTTTTTAACTGCATTTCCTGAACTGGTTCATCTCTGTTCACTCTATACATTTTCCATACTACTGTATTTAATTTGATTGATTTATTTATTTATTTTGTGTGTGTCGTTTGCTTTAATTTTGTGAGTTTATTGTTTTATAATTCTGTACAGCACTTTGAGCTGCTTTTAGTATGAAGGGTGCTTTATAAATAAAATGGATTGATTGATTGATACTTTCTTTCTTTTCCTTTCTTTCTTAATTAAAAAAAAAGTTGGTTAGCCGTTAGCCACAGTCCTGCTCTCAGTCCTCCTGTATTTACTCGCATTGTAGCTGGCTTCAAACTATGAAATTAATTTCCTTCAGAAAGTACATTCCATAGTTTGATTCCCTGCCTTGCAGAGCAGCCGGCAGGGAATCACATGTGTAGATGTTTCAGCAGACATAGACATTCATCATGGATTGGAAATCTCGGCAGATTGTATCGGAAAAATCCGATAGGTAAATTATGATGGTATAGGAGGCCGAGGCCAATACTGATACCGGATCAGCCCCATCCTTAATTAAAACACAATTAGTTCATATGCATGAAAAATCTGTTAATTAACCAAGTAACTAGCTGATTAAATAACAATTCTCTCAGGAATTACATGAATAAAATTTCATGGGGTCTGACTGTTTGAAAAAACAATTTGATTGGTTGGTTGGTTCTCTCCACATATTGCATAACCACTGAACCAGTATTTTAGAACCAACATCTATCCACAGTATTCCTACGCCCCATGACGCTTTGCGCGAAATGTGCACACGACTTCCGGTTGACCGGAAACACCGTTTGTTTACATGCGAGTAATACAGTTGAAGACAGTCCAAACTTTGTTGTTTTAGTTCATTAAAAATGTGGGAACACCACTCGTTTTGTTAAAAGAGGAGGGACAAATAAAAAGAAATTACAGATGTTACCTGATCGCGCAGACATAATTTAAAAATACATAAATAGCGAACGCGTTTGCTCCGGCCTCTCGGCTAAGGTTTGTTAGCAGCTATCTCGGCTAAAAATACCGGTCGCGTCTGAGATCTATCGTTTTAAGACAGTAAATCTTCCAAAACTCTCATTAATAAACCCTCCCCGAATAAAAAGATGTTACCTGATCGCGCAGACATAATTTAAAAATACATAAATAGCGAACGCGTTTGCTCCGGCCTCTCGGCTAAGGTTTATTAGCAGCTATCTCGGCTAAAAATACCGGTCGCGCCTGACATATATCATTTTAAGACAGTAAATCATCCAAAACTCTCATTAATAAACCCTCCCTGAATAAAAAGAAATTACAGATGTTACCTGATCGCGCAGACACAGCCATAGAGAAGGATGCAGGAACACTCTTTCTTTGTTTTGGGTCCGTGTTGAAAACACTGTTGTTTTAGCCAAAGATTTAGCTTGGTCCGGTTGTTGGTGCAGCCGCGAACAGCACAGCAGGTACCTGAACCCCGGTAGGACATTTCAGTAAACGTTCCGTTTAAACAAAAGCTGTGTTTGCTCCGATAAAATGAATGAAAATAACTTTCAAAAACACCCGCGATCCATACTCCGCCTATGGAATACAGGCACTTCCGGTGTCGGACAGGAAGTACAATGCACATTCGCTTCTACAGTGACACCCTCAGGAATATTGTGGATAGTCCAAATTATGATCTAAGGTTTAATTAGTTTGTTTTTAAAGTATTCTTGAGAAATTAGGAGCAAATCATAGATTAGGAACTTGTTCAAAAATTGTTACAGAATATATTTTACAAAATCAAAATTAATTGTATTTGGGTGTTAAAACACCAGTTGTATCTCATGGCCTATAATGATTATTTTAATATTTTCTGGTAGAACATTTCCACTCCAGTGTGGACTCTCATGTGTCTGTTTAAATTTCTCTTTTGACTAAATCTATGTTCACAAAGATCACAAGGAAATGGCTTGTCTCCTGTGTGGACTCTCATGTGCGAGTTTAAACTTGACTTCTGACTAAATCTTAGTCCACAGAGTTCACAAGGAAACGGCTTGTCTCCTGTGTGGACTCTCATGTGTTTGTTTAAATTTGTCTTATGACTAAATCTATGTCCACAAAGATCACAAGGAAATGGCTTGTCTCCTGTGTGGACTCTCATGTGTGAGTTTAAAATATCCTTCCGGCTAAATCTTTGTCCACAGAGTTCACAAGGAAACGGCTTGTCTCCTGTGTGGACTCTCATGTGGGAGTTTAAATCCTTCTTATGACTAAATCCATGTCCACAAAGATCACAAGGAAATGGCTTGTCTCCTGTGTGGACTCTCATGTGCGAGTTTAAACTTGACTTCTGACTAAATCTTAGTCCACAAAGATCACACTGAAATGGCTTTTCTCCTGTGTGGACTCTCATGTGTTTGTTTAAACTTGTCTTCTCACCAAATCTCTGTCCACAAACATCACAAGGAAACGGCTTGTCTCCTGTGTGGACTCTCATGTGTGAGTTTAAGGTTGCCTTATAACGAAATCTTTGTCCACAAAGATCACAAGGAAACGGCTTGTCTCCTGTGTGGACTCTCATGTGTGTGTTTAAATTTGATTTGGAAGTAAATATTTTACCACAGTCATCACAGCTTAATGATTTTGGTCTTGCATGGACTTTCCTGCATGACTCTACATTTTTCTTCTCTCCAACACATTTCTTATTAAGCAGACATCTTGAAGACTTCACTCCTGAATGACTTGTCATGTGTCTTTGAAGAGTCTGGTTACTGACATACTGCTTACCACACTCAGAGCAGCTCAAAGATTTGTTGACAGTTTTTACCTCTGATTCAGGAGCCCTGCTCTCCTTCCAGTCTTTCATACTGTCTTCATGTTCTGATTCAGAGTCTGATGAGTTCTTTAGCAGAGAGTCAGGATTGGTCATTTCACCATCCTCCATCATCCTCGTTAACGTCAGTCTTTGAAGTGGTGGAACTTCCTTTGTGAATCTTTAAATCTGGGTTCCTGTTAATTTTTTCTTTTATCCTCCTCACTCTTTAAAGAAACTGTAGGGACCTAAAATCTGATATCTGTCTCCTCCATATTGAGTTGGTCACCCACCAGACTGGTCTAAGGGTCTTTTATTCCACTTTATGATAAGAGGCTCTGGGTCCTGCTGGTCAACATCAGGCCTTCAGTCTTGAGGAGCTTCTTCTTCTTAATGAGCTCTTAACAGAGGCAGGAAACCACTGAAACACATGAACAATAAAGACAATGTTACACACACACACACACACACACACACACACACACAGCACGCATGCACGCAGGCATGCACACACACACAATTTTACCTTCACAATCACCATCTTCTAGGGGTGTAACAGTACACTAAAATCAAATTTCGGTTCGATTAATTTTCGGTACAAAAAAAAAGACAAAATAAAGACTTACAAAATGTTTATTTTGAAAATATGCCAAGTAAGCAATACGTTTGTATAAAAATAAATAAATGCGACCCATTTGGATGATATTTTAAATAAACGGCACTCTTTACAATAAATAAACTATACTAACAATAATAAAAATCTTAATAAATACAATAACAGTCAGAACCAGAACAATAAGCAGCAACAGACTGTTTACAATCTAACTGATCAAGTTTTAAGTTTTTGTCCAAAAAGACCAACTTGTTCACATTTTCTGCTAAAAGCACAGATCTAGTTGCAGTGAATATCTCCAGCGGTGGAGAAAATCATCTCAATAACAACAGTAGCAGCAGTGTGGCTGTATTTGTCCTCATTACTCACAACCTCTTCTTGGACCTGCTCCCACCTGTCCCTGGAAAAGTTCAGAGTTCAGTCATCACACACTTCTTAGTTGCAGGTAGCCTGGCCCTCGCCTTCCTGCACAGCTCCGCTCAATTCTCATTTCCCTTCACTGCACAGTCTCGGATTTCTCCCATTAACAACGATTTCTCCGGCCGATTTTTGACCGGACCAATCAGAGAACAGAAGGGGCGGAGTTTTTGGCCCCTAACCCACGCTCCCACCTGTCCCAGCGCAGCCAGCGAGCAGACGCATGTTCTCATTCAAAGCGATGCAAAGCGATGCAGGACTGTTTTATAGGAATGTGACACAAATTTATTAATTTCCCCTTCTTAATCCCTTATCTGGAGTTTTCTTTTGTTTTTTTTCCCCCAAAAGTCAAGTAATCGCTCCCTCCTCCCTCCTCCTTCTCCTCCTCACCCTCCGAAGAGTGAAATGAACAATGCCTCAGGTTGTCACGAGAGAATTAAAGTCAGGTTTTACGTTGCTGCCCGAGTCCCATCAGATTTCCTGGTCTTCTGGTGTGTTGGACCAGCGCTCCATGGTTTTATTTTATTTTATTAGGGCGCTTTATTAACATATAAACACAGAATATCCAAAGGCAGCGAGAGAAAATTCAGCAGGAGGCGGAGCTGAAGTCAAGTTCAGAAGACCACGGGGGAGCGCGCAGCCAACGAGCATTCGCATGTTCTCATTCAAAGGATGCAGGACTGTTTTATATGTGACACAAATTTATTAATTTCCCCTTCTTAATCCCTTATCTGGAGTTTTCTTTTCTTTTTGTTTTGCCAAAAGTAAGTGATCATCGCTCCCTCCTCCTCCTTTTCCTCCTCTCCCCCTGCTGAGTGAAATGAACAAGGAAATGACTGAGGTTGTCACGAGAGATTTAAACTCGGGTTTTACGTTGCTGCCCGAGTCCCATCAGATTTCCTGGTCTTCTGGTGTGTTGGACTAGCGCTCCATGGTTTTATTTTATTTTATTAGGAAGTTTTATTAACATAAACACAGAATATCCAAAGGCAGCGAGAGAAAATTCAGCAGGAGGCGGAGCTGAAGTCAAGTTCAGCAGACCAGGGGGAGCAGCCATCAGCAGAGGCCACGCCTCCAGCAAGAATCGTTTGTCAATGGAAAAAGTCCAGACCCTAGTCTGAAGCGAAGGACAAGGGTCTGGTTTTAACGAGGCTAAGTTGCAGGTGATCTGGTGGATTTCTCTGAAGAGGAAGTAGTCAGTGGCTATCTCTGTCCCAGACTGGAAATAAAACACAAAGAGTAAAAAAAAAAAAACGAGTTAATAAGATCATTTTAAATTAAAAAAGTTAATTAGATAATAATAATAAAAGAACAATACCTCTTCTTGAACAGTTGTTATGAGGTGGTTGAATCTCTCTGTCATCATCGTCGTCGTCGTCGTCGTCATCATCATCATCAGGGCAGGGCTTTAATCAGCTCCAAGGCTTGTTGACAATATCAGTTTGAGCTTTTTCATTAAGTGCTGAACATTTTGGCTGAAGTGTTGACGTGATGGATGTCGATGTGAGGCTCAATAACTTTAAAGTCAGCGCATCAACAACATTCAGACGTAGATCCAGAGCTTTAAAAATTCCTACAGTTTGTGTTATTCATCTGGACCTATCTGAATTACCTGATGAAGGTTGTTTAAAATCTTCTGCTGTTAGCGGTGTTTGCGACAAGCTGCTTTTCTTGCTTGTAGATGATGTTCACGTTCAGATGATGCCATTTCAAGAGCGTTAACAAGTCAGACATGTTGTCTGCTGCAGCTCCAATCTCTGTGAAACAATGTCGACACACAGCTTTGAATTTGTTCACGTCTTTTAACAAGAAAGCCATAACGTTCCCAAACAGGAGACCGCAACGAGACGCTAGGCTGCTAAATGCTACGCGTGCTGCAAGATAATAGCTCCATACTGAAACACGCCTATGAATTTTAGTTCTGCGACGCATATTCTCCCGTTAATAAAATTTAATGAGTGAAAAAATAACAAACAGTACGCAGGTGGACCGAACCGAACGTGCCATAGAGAAACAGTTCGGTACACCCATGTGTACTGTTACACCCCTACCATCTTCTGTCTGCATATACATTAAAGTGGGCCTAAACACCCTGTGGATCTTTAACTCAGCCCCCAGACAACATTCAAAATCTCCATCAAAATGGGCGTGTTGAGAGACAAGGAGGGGAGGAGGTTGGGGGTTGTCCTGCGTTCACGCCCCCTCTAGTGGTAAACTCCCACCCCGCCCCAAGGTTAGATTTCAAAATGGCGGATACTCGCGTCTTCAGTAAGTAAATACCTAAACTTTTACTAAAATAACAGTTGTAAAATGTTGTTGCGTGTATTTAATCACACACACACACACACACACACACACACACATAGCTTAAGCGTATGCTTCTGAACACAGAACGCATTAAAAACCTGTGTTTAGTTGCATGGCATGCGGTGTACGGCTGTGTTTTTGTCGTTGTTTGGATCACAACAGTGTTGCATGCCAGCTGCAGTGACTTTAATTCCCCACATCTTATTATTTAACGCATTACAAAAGTAACGTTTCATAACAAATTTTATTTTAAAATATTGATTTATTCTACCCTCATTTTGTTTGACACTTTGGCTTATTTGTGTTATGCAACCCAGAACTAAACACACGTTGTTTGTTGAATTGACTATAAATTAGCACTAAACAGCAAACCAAACCAATTGCAATGAATTTAACAATACTGTGTATCCTTTAAAATGTTTTTTTCAGAGAACTGTGATGACTCAAGCACCCACACAAAGAGTAATTGCAGCCAGGATGGACTCTGGGCCGACTATTCCATTTTGTTTTTTAGTAGTTTATAGTTTATTTTGCACAGGTTCTGCACAGTAAAAACTGTGGGTTTTCAGTTGTTACTTTTTAAAACATGTCTGCATTTATATACTTTTTAAGTGATTACTGTATATGTTTTCGTGTTC
>JBBPBX010096425.1:0-13032 GCA_038048925.1 Garcialebias charrua | reverse complement strand
TCCTTAGCCCTGACAAGATGTTTGTTTTAAGGCCTCTACTTACATTACAATTGATAGAAATACACATGTAGACATTCAAGTGACGGACACGATCAAACAGAAATAAAATCCCAAAACACAATTTTTGGTGCTGAGTTAGTTAACTATAACATTTAGAGTTCAGTTACAAAACATCACAAGTGGTGGGAAGTCACTTCCTGTGAACAAACTATGACTTTTATTCCCGACAACGTTTCGTTCATTAGAGAAGGAAGGCTTCCGATTTTTGTCAACTAGTTCTCAAACTACTGCAGAAGTCTGACTCCAACAGATTTCTTATGTGCATGCATGTCGACGTGCATGTGTGTCGACGTGCATGTGTGTCGACGTGCGTGTTGACGTGCTCACTTCCTGTCTCGCCCTCACTCTCACACCAGACGATCGTTTGTTCTGCAGATTAATGAAACAATCTTTAACTCGGTGGTACGAGCATGACGTCTGGTAAAAACTGTCTGCAGGACGTGAACTTTAAAAAACTGACCGTATCCACATGGAAACATAGCAGAATGGAAGGCTGCCATCAGAAATTGTTGTTGTTGTTGTTGTTGTTTTTAAATGAATTGAGATTAAATTGTTCAAATTTTCAAATCTTTGTGTCAAAATAAAAGTTTTGGGGTTTGGTAAATTTATTTTTGGATTTAAAAATAAAGTATTTTACAAATGGAGGGTGTAATGGAGGGCAGTCGACGTGGGACCAGGAAGCTGCGGCTCGACGTCGTGGTGTCTCTGAGCAAGACGCCCAATCCCTAACTGCTCCCCGAGCGCCCACACAGCTGCCCACTGCCCCACCTGGGTGCATCCCAGCTGTGATGGTTAAATGCAGAGAACTCATTTCATCGTTGTATGGGAACACACAATGATGATGTTTTTAATAGAATAATAATAATAATACCACAAAACTGTGAGAACTGGCCCCGTCCGTCTGTTGTCCATGCGCCCCCGTTGTCTTTTTTACACCCCCTGAGGATTGGAAGCAGACGACAACAACCCACCTTCCCTTAAAACATCACTGAATGTGACAAGTCTAAATACACTTTTATTGATACCAATAGTGTCAATGAAATATATTTAAATAAATCATAGTACGACCAGTTTTGATGTTGAGATGAAATGTTCGTCTAAAATTGGTAAAATGCCACCGCTCATCTGGAGACGTGGCTTTCACAGCACGGATCATTGAAATAATCATTGTGAAGCACAGGTCAAATGTTTTGAGATAAATCAGTAAGACAGAGGTCATCTTGAAAAATGATGATCACCTGACTTTTCAAGTGGATACAGTGATTTTATAAAACCTATTGATGGCAAAGTTGATGCTTTTTTTTTAACCAAATGAAATATTCTTCTAGAATATTGGCATCATCTGCAGCGCTTCATACATTTTTTTATTCCAGAGCATCTTGATTTTAATTGATCTTGGTGTAAAAACAAACTGAAAAATAAATAAATAAATAAATAAATAAATAAATAAATAAAATCTAAAAGCCAAATGTTTCCATTTGCTTTTTGTGTCAAAACTTGTGAATATTTTGGCACAAAAATATGTTTAAGACAGAAGAAATGCACTGAGTGGATCACAGGAAAAAAAGTTTTATATTAATTAATATGACCCTTACAGCTTTTCTAACACTGCCCCATATTTAGATATATATTTTCTTACAATGTGACAATTAGTTATATCATTATTGTTATAATAACATTTATGCTACTTAATGTCATTTCAGGGCATGAAGTGATTCACGGTTTTAAAATGGGTCATTCTCATGTTTCACGTGATATTTTAACTCATCTAAATCGGAGTTATGAATTTAGAAAAATATGCAAGCCACCTACCACACCAATGTGGCCTGAAAATATTAATTACAGTCAATAATTTGTCTTTTTTTGACAAATAAAATACTTTATTGTGAACTTCATGGCTTCCAGTGCGACAGTTTTTAATTTGTTTTAACCACAAATTAACTGTGGGTGAAATTATTGATGAGGTGAAAAAGCCGACCAATCACAGATGATTACTTTTTATAGTAATGTGAGGCAAACACCCCTTTTATGGCAAACAACAACTTTTACTAATATTTTTATACAAATATCACTTTTGTAGGTTTCTATAGACAAAACGATGCTGACGAATGCCCTTTCAATGTTACAAAATAAAATCTCTTGTGAAAATTAATCACTAATGAAGTGAGAGTGTTGTGTGAGAAGAAGTGCAACGAGTGCACGTTTTATTGCTTTGAAGAAAAATGATGATCACCTGACTTTTCAAGTGGATACAGTGATTTTATAAAACCTATTGATGGCAAAGTTGATGCTTTTTTTTTTTAACCAAATGAAATATTCTTCTAGAATATTGGCATCATCTGCAGCGCTTCATACATTTTTTTATTCCAGAGCATCTTGATTTTAATTGATCTTGGTGTAAAAACAAACAAGCCAAATGTTTCCATTTGCTTTTTGTGTCAAAACTTGTGAATATTTTGGCACAAAAATATGTTTAAGACAGAAGAAATGCACTGAGTGGATCACAGGAAAAAAAGTTTTATATTAATTAATTTGACCTTACAGCTTTTCTAACACTGCCCCATATTTAGATATATATTTTCTTACAATGTGAGAGTTAGTTATATCATTATTGCTATAATAACATTTATGCTACTTAATGTCATTTCAGGGCATGAAGTGATTCACGGTTTTAAAATGGGTCATTCTCATGTTTCACGTGATATTAAAACTCATCTAAATCGGAGTTATGAATTTAGAAAAATATGCAAGCCACCTACCACACCAATGTGGCCTGAAAATATTAATTACAGTCAATAATTTGTCTTTTTTTGACAAATAAAATACTTTATTGTGAACTTCATGGCTTCCAGTGCGACAGTTTTTAATTTGTTTTAACCACAAATTAACTGTGGGTGAAATTATTGATGAGGTGAAAAAGCCGACCAATCACAGATGATTACTTTTTATAGTAATGTGAGGCAAACACCCCTTTTATGGCAAACAACAACTTTTACTAATATTTTTATACAAATATCACTTTTGTAGGTTTCTATAGACAAAACGATGCTGACGAATGCCCTTTCAATGTTACAAAATAAAATCTCTTGTGAAAATTAATCACTAATGAAGTGAGAGTGTTGTGTGAGAAGAAGTGCAACGAGTGCACGTTTTATTGCTTTGAAGAAAAATGATTTTTTTTTGGAATCAGCATTAAAATCTCTGCAATGCTGCTACTGGCAAGAAGAAGACATGAATAATTCAAGACTGAACAGTTTTATCAAGCTTTTGATTTGAACTTTGACCCCAAATATAGAAAAGTCTTTAGTAATATTAGTTTTGTTCTTTATCGTGTCTTATTGGGAGAAAAAACAATGTCTAAAGACATTTTGGTAGACATAATTTGCTACACAGAAATGTTTCTGTTCATGCTGCACAGCCCCACTTCTGAAAGAGTTGAGACGCGTGTAAACAATAATTAACAATCTCAGACAAACATTATTCAAATGGGACATGATAATCAAATGTTGAAACTAACAAATTGTTCTGTACACTGAAAAAATCAAATGGGCTAAGTGAATTTTATGGAAACCTCATTTAAACTGGGTCAGGGCCAAAAAGGCTCAAATTAAACAGAACATCTACCAAACAGCTGGAGGAGCTATTTAAAAAAACAAGTTGACTAGCGGCAGCCAGAGGGCTGGGCGTGACACAAACCTCTGAAAGAGGCCGACTCCCTCAGAAGTAAAGACGAAAATAAAACCATATCTCATAGTATATGAAAGAATACATAAAATGAAAGGTGGCAGAAAGAAGAAGAAATCTTATTTTATCTCCCCCTTTTTTTCAAAAACAAAACAAGTTCAAACAATCCATTCAAACAATAATCTTCTATAAGTAACTGAGCAAAAAGCTAATACTGGTTATTTAAATTACATAATTTAATGCATTCCTGTATTATTTGTTCCTATTTTTGGTATAAATATCAAATGATGCAAAAAAAATTATACAGTACAGAACCTACAATTATTGTTTTAAATAAATGTTCCATTTGTTTACATTGTTGTTTATTCTTTTCAGCTTGTCGGTTACAAAACTGAAACTAAATTTATGACCATTTTAATAGAAAAATCATTTCTGAATCAAAAATCATTTCTGAATCGGAAAATCGATTTGGAATTGAATCGATTCTCCAGACACCGAGAGATTCACACCCCTTTTCACCAGTCTGGCAATCTTCAGAATAAAGTTTGGGAACACTTTGATTTGCCATCCTAGCGTTCATGCTCCACCGTGAATCAAATTCAGATTTATGACACGCGCTTCCAGTTTTTGTTCACGTTTCACACTTCGCAGCTTTTTGGCAGCTGGGGCTGTTTTGACCAACATTCCTCCAGGTCCTTGTTCTTCTGTGCAGCTTCCAGCTCGTGCCTGATCTCATCCAGATGTGTGCTAATTATTAAAAGTTGTAATGAATCATGCAGATGCAACAGCTAATGCTACGATCTTACGACAACTAGCATGACTATCACTTCCTTCTCGTTGACTTTGAACAATAGATTGACTTTGGCTCGCTCCAAAGGACATAAACAGTATTTACATTTAAAAGACATTGAGTCCTAAAGTGCCCAAACTAAAGATGTTTGCTCTTTAATAAAATAAAACCTCTACAGTTTTCACGTTGTGTTCCCTTTAAATTCATCCTATTTCTGTCCTTTTGAAAAAGCCTGACGTCAGCAGACACATCCTTTGTCTGCTTGATCCAAAGTGCATTTCATGTTCTCTCTCCCCACCGCCTGAACACCAGGTGGCTGTGCGTTCAGTGGAGCGGGGCTTTAATTTGGAAAAAGGGGACGCTTGCAGCCTAAATACAGCTGTTAGATGTTGTGAGTGGTGGTTTCCGCTCCTCCCCTGCAATGACACGTGGTGCCACGAGATGAGGACGGAGAAGACACTTGCTGAGAGAAACTGTTATTAGACACCTGGAGGCCAAAGCATCAAATATAAAATATCAGCTAAAAGAATGAAACCAGGAGCCGTCGGTCCCAACAAGCAGCGCCTTGTTCTGTTGGTGATGTCATTCACGTACAGCAATGGCTGCTGCGCTTTGAGACCTGCACGAGGATTGTGAGTGTGAAACACACAACAGAAGTGATGAATGAAGACACAATCAGACCCCCCCCCCCTCCACCTCCACCTCCACCTGTCTGTTTCATGCTGTGCACGAACGGGAGATTTAAACAGGCTCATGCATTTACCATTCGCTGCTTTAAATTCAAATTCGATAAACCATTTTCATGCACACAGTCTGATTTAGTTGTGATGGGATCTTTACCTGCTCATTTCACATTATTATGCAAGAAGGAGCTTTCAAGACATTATTTAGAGAAACGCTTGTTGAATTAAAAACATTATTTAAATGAATAAACTGAATATTTCTGTTTGTAACTGCTGCTGGATCACTACATGTTGTTTGCTAATTGGATGTGAAGTGCCATCAGTTGGTTTGAAGTGTTTCATGAGCTGCAGGAGCTCCTCTGATCCACCGGACAACTTCTTACACTGAGAGGCTACAAACAACCGGAGTGCTGGGTCACAACAGCACGAGGGTTTTGGAGACTAAAAATGATGTTTTGCTTATGAAGTAGATCCACTCATTTATTTCTGACACTTCAGATAAATGGACGTGAGCACACACTGAGTGCAGACACGTTTGGGTCTGGACTCTGGATGGAGATCTGGATCCTTGAGAAGTGAAAAGGGCTCCGAGCCACGTCTGCTGCTCGGAGGTTGATCACATAACGAGTTGGACGATGAAGAGCCAGACGTCACACAGACAAAATCAAAACACATTCAGTTATTTAAATCCAAAATGTCTTGTACGTTACAACTTATTGTATTTACTCTGAAAGTCCTCTTTAGTCCTGCTGTGCACAAAATGGGAGGCTGCTTTCTAACGTTCTCTCTCCGCTTGGCTGAATAGATGGATCCAGAGCCGTCCAGCTGCTGACGAGGATGCAGAAAGACAAGACGCAGGCCTGGGAACAGAAACTGAACGCTGGCGTGATGAAGGCGTGAAGCAGAGCTGTGCACTCCAGTCCCAACAGGACGTGATGGATGTTGGCAGCCGAGCGCTGAAGCAGCCTCATTAAGTTTGGTTTTATTGTTCCCCATCAAAGACATCTGAAGACGGCAAAAGAATTCCCTTTCAGTCCCCTGGGCGCTACGTTACAAGAAAAGATGTGCACTTCCTGCTCGTCTCAGGAAATGATCGGATACAATTTCAAAAACTATCGTCCAGTACAGATCAGTGTTGACCTGCGGGTCATGTTCCCATCAGTGACGATCCCCAACACGGTTGAATCTGTGAACATCTTCATGCCACCTTCAACAAGAAAGCTTGGCAGATCCCTCTGCAGAGCGGCAGAGTTGATAAAAACACGTCTAGGACTTAGCTTAGCGTTAGCATCTGAGCGACAGCATCAAAACTACAGTTTTGTCCCAGTATTAGGATCTGTCGCAGCCCGGCCCGATGGTGCTCTCCAGAGACATTTGAGACGAGTGGCGAATGAGCGGCGCCATCGTTGGGTCCACCATCGAGGAGGTAGGGAACAGCTTGTACCAGCCGATCACCATGGAGCTGAGGTCCAGCTCCTCCAGCAGGATCCGAGCGACGCCCATGAAGCATTTCCTGTCCATCCGTCCATAGTTCCCCCAAACGATCACCTGCAAAACAGGAAGATTTAGAGACAAGATGCGTGAGAGCATTTTACACACAACAAACACACATGACAGACGATGGATTCAGACATTTTACACACAACAAACACACATGACAGCCGATGGATTCAGACATTTTACACACAACAAACACACATGACAGCCAATGGATTCAGACATTTTACACACAACAAACACACATGACAGCCGATGGATTCAGACATTTTACACACAACAAACACACATGACAGACGATGGATTCAGACATTTTACACACAACAAACACACATGACAGCCGATGGATTCAGACATTTTACAGTGAAAATGGAGCAACGACCGTCGCTCGTATTTTATTGTAAACTCTGATTTACTGTCCGACGTCTTCTCTGGACGTGAGGTTCACTCTTGTTACGCCGTCATGTTTTACATTAAGAGTGTTCAGCACGTGTCTTAGATCTGTTAGCGTATCCTTTAGAGTTCATTTAGCTAGAGCCTTGTATAATATTTATTTTTATAATTTATATTGTTGCTATTGTTGAATGTAACTGTATCCCTGAGTACTTAATTTCATTCCACCTCATGCACCACATGTGATGAGAATGACAATAACCAACTTGAACTTGTTTCCTGAAGATTTATCTTCCCTGTGGTGAGCAGGTTGACGTGTGCACAAGTAAACCTGGAGCTACCTGGAGCTACCTGGAGCTACCTGGAGCTACCTGGAGCTACCTGGAGCTACCTGGAGCTACCTGGAGCTACCTGGAGCTACCTGGAGCGTGAGCGTCATGGCCGAACGGTGACTCGGAGCTGACTTTAATTATTGTACCTGAATAAAATGATAAAAGCAAAGCGCCAGGTGTTGCCTCCCCCACTACCTCAGCTAACCTGTAGCCCATTTACCTGCTCTGAGGTAACAGGTTCACCTTCGGGACTCACCATGGTTCTTTATAAAGCCTTGCTGGACTTCACTCAATACTCGAAGGATATAGGTATATTTTCATCAACAAAGGCATTTTGTGAAAATGACCATCATGGATCTACTCCCAGTTCATTTCACTCCAGAACAGTCTCAGGACCAGGTTGTGGTTTTGTGCCACAGAGTCAGGAACATGAGTTTATCCTGTTTGGACCCGTGGTCTTGTAATGATCTGCAGCTTAAGATGAGCCTGGAGTCTTTTATTCATTTATCTAGTTTTAAACAAAAACTGTCTGAGGTTTCAGTCACATCTTGCACCTGCAACGTTTAAGGGTCTCAAATTGTGATTTTTTTTATTTGCATTGTAATTTATCTCTTATTATCAGATGTTTTGTTGTAAATATTTTAATATTACTGTTACGAAGATTGCTGCTATATTTGTATTGGCTTGTTTGCACTGTGCACATTGTCCAGGACATCCTTGTAAAAGAGATTAATATCTCAATAGATTTCTTTGTTTGTAAAATCAATGATTGTTTGTTTGTTTGTTTATTCATTCATTTCATTTCAATTAAAACAAGACGTATTCAAAACAAAGAAATTAAAATACCTATAAAATGAAAGACAGCAGAAGAAGAATGAATTCTAATCATTTCTGCCCCGTCTTAACAATATCAATTCAAAACAATCAAATCAAGCAATACATAACACAACAAACCACAAAACTTATCACAATTATTCAGTATAATTCCTTAATATTAGCAAACGTAAATATATCTCATCAGCAATACATTCTTGATCTTTTTCTTAAATACAACTAATGATTTCATTATCCAAACTTTTCCATAAACCAAATCCCTTCATTAAAGTAGACCTACCCTTTAAACTTGTTCTATATCTTGTCTTTACAAAAATATCTGTTGCTGTTTAAATAAAAATAAAGATGTTTCTGTGTGTGTTTGTGAAAGTGAGAGATTTGCATGTTTATTTGTGCACAAAGTGTCTTCTGTCCACCAACGTCCTGATAAACTCACGTCTGGTCAGGCGGTGGACAAATGAATCAATCTCCCTCAGAAACGTGTCGTCTCGTGCAGAGGTCGTGTGTCTCTGAACGCCAGAACATCAAGTGTTCCCACGAGACTCCAGCTCTGCCTCTCACTCCTTTCATTCTTAAACAACGTCTTTTTCAAAGAATCCCACAATCATCTCTTCAAACCACATCCTCACCCAGACACTGCAACGTGGAAAAATAAAAATGCACATTGCAACAGAAAACAGGACAAACGAGATTTAATTCAACGTTTGATTAGAAAACTGTTGTTTCAGCATCCGCTGAATCCTTGTGATTGGAACTAGGGCTGAACGATTTTGTAAAATAATCTAATTGCAATTTTTTTCTATAGATTGCAATTGCGATTTAAAACGTAATTATTTTTTAATATCTTCTCAAGTATTTTTCAACAAACAGAAGCAATAAATCAATCTGTTTTATAATAAACAATGTCAGATTTATTAAAGCAGAGATTACAATAAAGCAAACAAATCTATGCCTTTTCTTTTCACCATTTCTATTTTTTCTTGTTTCATAAACATAATAGTAAACATGTTAAGTGAACTTCCTAACTACTGTCTGAACTTCACATGACAGTTAATAAATAAATATAAAAAATTAGATATAAAAAATTACTGTTTGAAGTTCAAACAGTTCGGTCAGTGATCCCTGTCGGCTGATACTTTGCTTACTTGAAGTTGAAGCACTGGTTGTTGTCATTCTAGCCATGCAACCATCGTAAATGTCTTTGTGGTGTTTTTTTTTAAAAGTGTTGATAAAGATTTGTGTCACGTGACCATTGCAGCCTTCGCGATTAGAAAATCTCATTTTATCATATTGCGATATTATTGCAAATGCAATTAATTGTTCAGCCCTAATTGGAACGTGTCTCAGACCTGCTTCAGTTAAGTGAATACAGCAACTACAAATCCTTTAAAAAAGTGCTCCCGTTTAGGAAATAAACATAATTTAAAATAATTTACAGAATGTTAATAAAACTCCGGGATAGCTTGTCAAAAGTGAACAAATGACTCAGTCATGGAAGAAATCAAAGAAGGGCTTTCAAATTGATTTTCAGCCAAATAAACTGCTTCATGATTTGCTAAATTGGGAAATGACAAATTGAAAAGTGCTGCTGATTTCAGCGGTTTTCATTCTCCAGTGTGAGTGAGTTGATGCAGGTCGCCACAGACAGCAGATAATTAAGAGGGCGGCGTTTAGTGGCTAATTACACAAGAGCAGGAGCAGGAGAGCAGCTGCAGGCCGTTAACACGTCACGGTTTCTTAACGAGGCTGACACGGTGGCATGAGCTGCTCATGAACTTCAGCGCTCAGATGTCTTCATACTGGAGACATGATGAACTGTGATGGAGGCAGGACATGCAGAAAGGACACCAAAGATAAAGGTAAAAAGATGAATAACAATCTGGATCAATGGGGCAGGGAGGAAAAGCTCATCAACCACCTCTGAGTGAGTCTTTGTGACATTTTGGGTTGTGAAAGCTGCTGAAGCTCAGAAATAAAGAAACACATTCTGTTTGTGTTCAATGGGTCTGATTCTTTTTGGAAACGTGGATCTGGTTCTTCCTCTGTGGTCTCCGAACCAGCGGGACGTTTCTACAAGCAGCACGTCTCCTGGTTTGTTGGAGAGCTCTTCATGTTTGATGGAGACACTTTGAGGACGGAGATCTGAGTTTGGGGACGGAGCGCAGTCTTTTTTATGGATGTTGCTGATTCTGAGTGTGTCTGGGTTTAGTTTTTATGTCCACGTCTTTGACTCAGTTGATCGCAGCTTCATTAACATTATTAACAACAAGAA
Organism: Garcialebias charrua; assembly: GCA_038048925.1. Lineage (NCBI taxonomy): Eukaryota > Metazoa > Chordata > Actinopteri > Cyprinodontiformes > Rivulidae > Garcialebias > Garcialebias charrua. The sequence goes on along the minus strand of JBBPBX010096425.1, from coordinate 2,487 downwards.
AGTTCATTCTCAATAGTCCAGGTATCAAATCCGCTCATTCTCAATCAGTTCATCTGGACAGATGAACTGATTGAGAATGAGCGGATTATTAACAACAGATTTAGTTTGAACTGAATTCTCCAAGATTAATTTTTAAGATAATGTGGCTCCGTTGTCATTAAAATATCTGGTCAGTTTGATGGATTGCCAGAAAAATCAGGATAAGAAGTTCTTAATTTTCTAAAATTTCTCATCAATTTATCTTAACAGGACACTTTTTAGTTCATTACAACAAGGACTTCATTTGATCCTGCCGCAACAGGCTCTGGGAACTCTCTTGTTTTGATAGGGTGCATTCTGGTAAGTGTTTGGATCCAGTAACTCTCAGCATTACTAATAAGTTATGAACAAATTTGACAGCCTTGAAATAATAAAACCTATAATGGATATGCAATCTAAAAATAACTACTTAAACACTCATTTTAAACACAACAGCCACTTACAAGTAGGCAGTTCTGCTTCTACCCTTTAAAAAAATCTCTGCCCCTAACAGTTCAGCCATGGGCAATTTAATTAAAAACAAAAAAAATTCATTAAAACAGCACAACTACATTGAAAATCAATTTTACAGTTTAAGAGAGTCAGAGTCAGAGTCAGAGTCAGAGAGTATTTATTGTCATTTGCACCGCATGTAGTACATGTGTTGAAAACGAGATTATGTACACAGGGTCCCAGTTACATCCAACAACAAATGCAAGAGAAAAACAATAATAACATCTAGGATTAACTAAGAGAGACATCAGCTAGTAATACACTAAGCCCTAATGTAGTAGAAAAACATCATTATAAACAGCAGCACGAACATGAGCAGATGGTCACAGATGAACGCAGCAACAAGAAACAGATCAGCATCAGCATGATGTGACATTTTGCAGTGTTTATTCTTATTATTTATTTATTCATGAGTCTGACAGCCTCAGGGTAGAAGCTGTTCCTCAGTCTAGTGGTTCTACATTTGATGCTCCTCAACCTCCGTCCCGAGGGGAGTGGTGCAAAGAGTGAGTGTGCTGGGTGAGTGAGGTCTTTCATGATGCAGGTGGCTCTTTTTCTGCATCTGGAGGTGTAAATGTCTGTGATGGTGGGGAGACTGACTCCCACAGACTTCTGTGCAGCCTTCACCACTCTCTGTAGAGCTTTCCTCTCTGCAACTGTGCAGCCTCCATGCCACACGTTGATGCTGGAGCACAGGACGCTCTCCACTGCACACCTGTAGAACGAGGTGAGGACTGAGCTTCTCAGACCAGCTCGTCTCAGCCGTCTGAGGAAGTAGAGTCTCTGATGACCTTTCTTGATCAGGCTGGTGGTGTTATTGCTCCAGCTGAGGTTATCATTCAAGTGTACACCCAGGTACTTGTAGCTGGAGACCACCTCCACCGCAGATCCACCTATATACAGTGGGGTGTGGGTGTGTTTGTTCCTTCTGAAGTCCACAATCATCTCCTTCGTCTTCTTCACATTCATGTGAAGGTTGTTCTCTTTGCACCAGCTCTCCAGATGTTCCACCTCCTGTCTGTAGCTGGATTCATCATTATCTGTGATGCATCCCACCACAGCTGTATCATCTGCAAACTTAACAATATGACAGCCTGGATGTGTGGCTGTACAATCATATGTGAGCAGAGTGAACAGAAGAGGGCTCAGCACACATCCTTGAGGAGAGCCAGTGCTGAGGGTGATGGTGGAGGAGGAGAAGTTGTGGATCTTCACGGACTGTGGTCTGTCTGTTAAGAAGTCTAGTACCCAGTTACAAATAGAGGGGCTTAGTCCAAGTGTAGATAGTTTGTCTATCAGAGTTTGGGGGATCATGGTGTTGAAGGCAGATGTGAAGTCCACAAAGAGCAGACGCACGTATGAGTCCTTCTGATCCAGGTGGGTGAGAGCAGTGTGGACCACGGAAGAAATGGCGTCCTCTGTTGATCGGTTCTCACGGTATGCGTATTGATGAGGGTCCTCGTTGATGTTGACGGTTGCCTTGATGTGGGACATGACCAGTTTCTCAAAACATTTAGCGACTATCGGGGTGAGGGCCACCGGTCTATAGTCATTCAGACCAGTCACTGTGGAGCTCTTTGGGACTGGGATGATGGTGGCAGTCTTCAGGCAGGTGGGAACTGACTCCAGTGCAAGTGAGGTGGGTCATTAATACAATTTTGATTATTTATTAAAAAATATGAGAGAAAATGTTTGATCAAGTGACGTACATCACATATCGGAACAACGGCAACAATTTTCCAAATAACAGCGAACAAAACGTCAAAAAGACGGTCCATTTTACGTTATTCTAAGAAAAGTCTTCTGTACACACAGTCGAGAATTGAAGCACCTGAAGGCAGCGACACACCATGTGACCCACAACACCCACTTTGGTTTATAAATTAAGCACTGATTACAAGTAAAATAAAATCAATTGTATTCACATTTACTATGTTTTATATAAAACTATGTCTG
>JBBPBX010096423.1:0-13032 GCA_038048925.1 Garcialebias charrua | reverse complement strand
TACTGTAGCAGGTCGCTTTCGTAAATGAGCCCATGAGGTTCAATAAGATTTACCTGACTAAATAAAGGTTGAATGAATGAATGAAAACTGTATATATATATACTGTGTATATATATATATATATATATATATATATGTATATATATATTTATACTGTATATATATATATATATATATATATATATTTATACTTATATATATATATATATACTGTATATATAATTACAGTATCTAATATGTATACATAATGTGTGTGTGAATAAATTGCATCTTTGGTTGCATCTTGCTAAACATGTCATATAATTAAGTATGGTATTCCACCAAAATTATTTAAATATGCTAAAATATATGTTCCTATACATGCAGTTTTAATAGCTGTATGCCTAACATTTAAATATGTGGCAATGGGATTACTATTCAGCGTGTTATGATTGATTAAATGCGCTGATACTTTATTGTGCCAGCCAAATATATAAGGCTGAGTGGAGCGGACGACAGCGCCAAGATGGCCGCCTGGAATCTCGTCAGCTCCAATAGGCGAGAGCGGGCCATGCGGTATCTAGTGTTCTATATACTGTATGATATCTATGTGTAAAACTGTATTTCATGTTGTGCACATTATTTTGTTCCCCACTTCCTGTCACATTTCACCCACCTCGACTTGCTGCTGCCCCCACATTAATGATTCAAATTAACCAGAGACTGTTTTGAAACGAGTTCAAACAGATTTGGTGCAGTTTAAAAAAAAACTTTATTATTTATCACATGTGGTTTTTAGATCCGGACATGTTTTTGTCCTGTACAGGAATCAAACCAGCAGTCCTTTTGAGCTCTGGGGATGAGTCTCTAGACACTTCAGAACTTTTTTAATTTAAATTATTTCATGAGATCAAACTCACTGCAGCCGTCTGCCACTGACACAAGGAGATCTGTGGAAGTCAAGACGTTTTCAAGACGACACCATCAGTTGCAGTCCGGTGGTGAAGACGTGAGCGTGCACCAAGGTTCCCTCTAATTTTTCATGTGTCTGGGCAAACACACAGAGGACACTGTGAGCAACATCAGATATGCACACTGTGGCCACAAACCAGTATCACACCTGTTCAAAACCTGGGATCATAGCAAGTTACTTTGTACATGGTTTATTAAAATAATCAAATTACAGCCGCAACTTCCAGTTTAGTACTTTAAAGCTGCAATATGTAGTTTTTGAACACGCTGGCACTTAGAAACATTTTGAACAGAGACACATTTCTGGTCCCTCCTCACTCAGAGCCATATATGACTCAGCTTCCCCTCGCTCGCGCTGCAGCCTGGAATGCTCCGCCTCCACTACGTCCCGTCTCAGCCGCTGCAAAGTTCTGTGATTATATGTTAATAAAACGTTCTAAAAAATAAAATAAAAACATGGAGCCATGGTCCAGCAACACAAAAACACCCTGAAATCTGCAGAGCTTCAAGCAGCCACGTTGAAAATGATTTAATTCGCCTGTGACTTCCTCATTTCTGTCAGTGGAGGTCTGGAGGAAGAAGCGATCACTTGACTTTTGGCAAAAAAACAAAAGAAAAGTCCAGAGCAGGAATGAAGAAGGAGGATTTCATACCCGCTCATTCTCAATCAGTTCATCTGGACAATTTCTTTTTAGTAGAAACGTTTCACCCTCACTCCAGAGGGCTTCGTCAGTCAGAGTAGTCCAAAGCAAACTGAAGCTACCCCACCAGAAATTGTCCAGATGAACTGATTGAGAATGAGCGGATTTGATACCTGGACTATTGAGAATGAACTTTCTGAGGATTTCATACATTTGTGTCACATACAAACAGTTTTGCATCGCTTTGCAATTATTTCAACGAGAACCTGCGCGGCCGCTGCGGGCTGACAGGCGGGGGCGTGGGTTGGGGGGGCGTGGGTTAGGGGGTGAGAAGTGAGAAGCTCTGTTTTTATTGGCTGGTTAACCGCGGGGCGCTCTGGTTTTTATAAATGCTTTTATCACCACCGGGAGACGCCAGAGGACTATAGTTTTTTTCAGAGATTACCTGTCAAACATCAATCTATCATTAGATAGTGGCAGAGTGAAGAAATATGTTTAAAAAATAAGTTACATACTGAAGCTTTTGTTAACCTTTCCTGCTCAGTCTTTCATCCGTGGTCAAAAGACACAGGGGAGATCTTCCTCCAGGGCTGAAGTCTCTGCTTCAGGGTTAACTCCCTCACTTGCCTTGCACATAAACCACACGGTGGCTGCAGGTTAATCCTCTTGTTTTTAATAATAATTCTAGCCAACAGGTGCACAAACAGACTTTCTTACAGCCGCGTTTTACTTTGCCGTTTACTTTTCTCCACACACACACACACCGTCACGTCTTGCTCCTCTCAACACGTGCAGAACATGAGCACGTAGCGCCCTCTTCTGGCCGGCGGACGGCCGACACACATCTCACCCTCCCACACACACACACACACCACTCACTGAGCCATTCATCACATGCAGTGGAGGCACTTTCTGCAACACTACCCCCACTCTGGATGGCAATTAAACAATAATTCCAATCCAGTCTCACAATGCATAAAACTGATACACAATCCCTATAGCTAATAAGAGATAACTGTGTCAATCATAATTACATGTAGAGGAGGTATAGCATCAAACCACATGTCCCAGTGATATAATTAGCTCATTTTAAGGTGTGTCAACTTGTGCAAAAAGTAAACTTTACATGCCATAGGGGAGGAAAGAAATTACTCAGCGGCATCTATGACGACCAGGCAGGAAACTAACTGAAATCTATCAGGTACAAAAACATACAGAAAAACACGGTCTTTAGATAAACCATTTGCTCTTCAGCCAAATTGACTTAGCAGTTTGAACAACTGAACAGTAATAAAGAAAACAGGCACTTGTGGCTTTGATGAACAGTTTTAGAGAACTTCGCAGGACACCTGAACAGCTGGAACCTTAAACTGAGTCCATTCTACTTGGAACTACCCATGTACCGTACCAGTCCGGTGCTCTGCGCCGACGCCTAGATCGTCGAACTGGTGGGCCCAAAGGAGGTGAATATCCCACCGCACCCCCACCATCCTCATGATTGACATGGGAAGGGGAGGATGGAACAAACACACCCGGATGGGAATCCGCTGCAGTTGAAGTAGGCAGCAGGGAACAACCAACGCCCCTGCTGGTTTCATCAGAGAACAAACCCTGCAGGTCCAGGTCACAGTCCGCCGAGTCCTCCTCCAAGGTTGGTGGTGGAACCTCGGTAGGTTCCCAGTGTTGACTCTGATCCAGGACCCATGTGTTGTCCAGGGGCTCCCGGCTGCGGTAGTGCTTTAGCTGGTCATGGTGGACGACTTTCACCTTGGACCTTGGGTTCTTTTGTATCCGATAAACTAGGTCATCCAGTTGGCCTAGGATGAAGAATGGTCCTTCATATGAGGGAAGGAACTTTTTGACTTTGTTCTTGACATGACGTGTCCCTTTAATGAGATACCACACAGGGTCTCCGACTTTATACTGTGTGTGGCAGCAGTTCTTGTCATACTGTCTCTTTGCACGTGTGACCGAGTCCCCCAGTGCTTCTCTAGCGATTTGGTGAGCCAGCTCCAACCGTTCCCTCATCTGTTGCACATACTCTGGAGCAGTGGGTTGGTTTTCTGGATCAGGAGGCAAACCTGCGACAAGGTCCACTGGTTCACTTACTTCTCGGCCCCACATCATAAAGTTTGGAGAGAAACCGGTAGCACTATGCTTGGTTGCCCTGTATGCCATAACAGCATAAGGAATCATCAGGTCCCAATCCCAATGACAGTGTTCTGCTGTAGTAGCCAGGATCTTTTGGAGGGTGGCGTTGAAACGCTCGACCTGACCGTCCGACTGCGGCCTGAATGGTGTTGTGTGAGTCTTGTCTATCCCAAACAAACTACACATCCCTTGGAACACCTCAGACTCGAAATTGCGTCCCTGGTCACTGTGTAGCGCTTGAGGGATTCCATAGCGGCACACCCACTCACTAGCAACTATACCAGCAACAGTTACAGCTCGCTCATTTGGAATAGGAAATGCTTCAGTCCACTTTGTGAAATAGTCTTGTATCACAAGCACATAGCGGTTTCCACGTTCAGTCTCGTTCAGTGGCCCCATAATATCCAGTGCAATACGCTCCATAGGAGCTCCTACCTGGACTGTTCCCATAGGAGCTTGTGGTGTCTTCTGCGGTCGAGCCCTGGATGCACAGCTGATACAGGTTTTACACCAGAGGGCAACATCCTCCCTCATGTGGTACCAGTAGTATCGGGTCCTTAATCTGTTCAGGGTCCGCTCTACACCAAAATGTCCACCCACTGGCCCTTCGTGCATCTGCCTCAACACGTCAAGTTGTAGTTTACGTGGCAGTACAATTTGTGGGTAGAATTGGGTGTCATCGAGGCAATAGAATCGACGGACTAGAACTCCATCTCTGAAGTAGAGTCGTTTCCATTGAGTCCAGTATGTCTTAGTGGCTGGGCTGCATGGTGAGACAACAGGCCATGGGGGGCGTTTATCACTGGCCTTCATCCAGCTGCGTATGGGTGCAATGTCCACATCAGCATCCTGGGCCTGGCTCAGCTCCCCCATGGTCCAACCATGAAACAAGGAAGCTGTGTCAAGAGTCTTAGCCACGTATATTTTTTCAGTCAATTTCACAGTGCATCCATCAGTATGAGCATTCTGATGCAATTTGTCTGTATCAGTGGAAGTGTTTTGGTCTAAAGTCTCTAAATCTGATGTGAGGGTGTTTTGACTTACCCCCACTGGACAAACTGTTGTGGTGGGTGGTCTGTCCTCTACCCCCACTGGACAAACTGCGGCAGTGGGTGGTCGGTCCTCTACCCCCACTGAACTCAGCAACAGGGAGCTGGTGTCAGAGTTCAAATCACACTGGACAGCTTGATGGTTGATAGTTTTGGGTGATGTAGAAAAATTTGGCACTTTACATGGGCAGGACTGGCGGCAGGGTCTCCTGGAGAGGCTGTCAGCATTGGTGTGCTGTCGACCCGGGCGGTGGATAATCTCAAACTCATATTCAGCCAGCTTCTCAAGCCATCGAGCTAACTGTCCTTCTGGCTCTCTCATTTTGGTCAGCCAGCGCAGACTGCTGTGGTCCGTACGCACCTTGAACGGCCGGCCGAGGAGATACTGGCGAAAATGGGATGTGAAATCCACTATGGCCAGAAGTTCACGTCTTGTTGTGCAGTAGTTTTGTTCAGTGGTGGAGAAAGTACTCAAACACTGTACTTAAGTAAAAGTACAAATAAACAGACAAAAATGTACTCTAGTAAAAGTAGAAGTACCATATTAATATTTTTACTTAAGTAAAAGTAAATAAGTACTTGCTTTTAAAAATACTTAAAGTATTAAAGTAAAAGTACTTGCTGAATGTATTAACTAATGCAATGGTCTACAATACCATTAAGTGTGCGTACTGTATGCATATTTTCTGTAATACATTAATAGTGTTGAGCCATTTTAATGAACAATGCTGCAGATAATGCATGTTTTTATTGTGTTTACTCTGTGACACAGTTCACACTTGGACTTTTGATTCTGTGTGTCAGAATTTCAGTGATGAGTTAAATACAATTAAGCAAAATAAGAAAGAGGAATGATTATACCTTTGAAAGTTTTTATTTAACACAAAATAAAACCAATGTGTCATTTTAACTGCAGTAAACACATTTAAGTAAAAGTTGTCTGTTTGAAAAAAGGAGCATTAGACACAACTAACAAAGGAATAGATCACTTCAACTCGTTTGTCAAAGTCAAAAGTCAAAGTCAAAGTCAACTTTATTGTCAGATCTGCAATATGTACAGTGCAGGACATACACAGGACCGAAATTGCGTTTCTCTCAGTCCCTCGGTGCAACAGTAAACATCTAAACATTGAAACACTGAAACATATAATAATAGACATAAGCATAAAAATAGTAAAACTAACACTGTCCTGAGTTTTTTTTTTTTTTTTTTTTTTTTTTTTTGCATAGTGGTATAAAAAAAGAGTATAAAAAGTATAACTAAAATAAACTAAAGGTTTCTAGCATTGACATTTGCAAAGTGGCAAAGCAGCGTATGAGTCAATGTACACAGTATATGTATGAGGTAGTAGTTGATGTTGTTGTAGAGGCAAAAAGTGGCATATGCAGTAAGGCACATTGGGCATCCCTAAATAAGACCGTTCAGAGCACACTGTATATGTACCAGCAGTGGTGTAGATATTAGAGTAGTGTAAATAAATGTAAACAGTAGTAATTACATGTAAGCAGTAGTAATAAAAGTAAACAGTATTAATAAATGTAAACAGAGAATGTAAACAGTATTATGATTATAGGCAGTGATGTAATACAGACATTAGTGCAAGTATGAGAAGTAGTGCAAACTGTATGAGCACATGACCGAGAGTTTAGTGAAAACCCGTTTGGTGACACAGAGTCTAGTGTTAAAAACTTTGTGTTGAGTGATAGTATGTGAGAAAGTTTTAGTGTTAAGGCAGTTCAAATGGGAGGGGAGGCAGAGCAGGCAGAGTGTTTAGCATTCTGACTGCCTGATGAACAGAGCTGTCTCTCAGTCTGCTGGTTCGAGCCTGTCATCAACTCTAGTTAAAATATTGTCTAGTCAATCTTGTAATGGATCAACAATGAACAATACTTTAACTTCCTGACAACATTTTCAAAACTTGGACCTGAGTGTCGAGACATTTGGAGAAATCTCTTGTCTCCTAACATCCCATGAACTGACACATTTTAATATTGCAGCAAGAATTTCTTGTTCAAGTTCAGAAGAAGTTGGTTTTCAAAGTTTTTGAGTCCATGTCTGGCTCTTTAGGGAGAGAGAATCTGTCCTGCTGTACTGAACAGTCTTTCAATAGTCTTTCAATAATATTTCAATAGTCTTTCAATAATATTTCAATAAAGCCATGGGTGTTGTGTATCTTCTGGATGAATCTTTGTGGTGGAATCCATTTTGTGTGTGTTAGTGGTGCTGTGGGTGCTCCCAGCTAAATGACTTATACACAAGAATATACATCATTGGTCCAGCTCTTCTTGAAGGCAGGTCTAATGTTACCTATACCATACCATACCATACCATTTTATTTATAAAGCACTTTAAACAGGAACAAGTCCACACCAAAGTGCTGGACAAACAAACACGCAACAGGCAACACAGACAATGAAGTACAACACGAAAAACATAAAAACATTGCAGATCATAAATCAAACGATCCAATACAAATCAGCTGGCATTGAAAGCGATGGAGTAGTAGTGAGTTTTTAACCGGGATTTGAAAACTGAGAGGGAGGGGGCCTGTTTGATGAGCAGCGGTAACTCGTTCCAGAGTCTTGGGCCTGCTACAGAGAACGCCCTGTCACCCCTGCGCTTAAGGCGAGTTTCTGGAACTATTAAGAGTACCTGATCCTCTGACCTCAAAGCACGTGGAGGGACATATGGGTGTATCAGATCCGAGAGATAGGCGGGGGCGAGACTGTTCAGCGATTTGTAGACATACATGAGAATTTTGAATTGGATTCGAAGATAATAATAATAATAATAATAACTTTTATTTATAACGCACTTTACATCAAACAGATCTCAAAGTGCTACAATGAAAAATAAAATCAAGATAAAAATCAATCATAAATGCAACAAAGAAAAGGAACAACCAAGAGGATGGAGCCTCACAGATGATTGCATCAAAAATTTAAAATTCACAAAATGCAGATAAAATACTCAAAAAACTGGGTGCAATAAAAAACAAAAGCACAATTAATTATTTAAAAAACTGGATAAAAAGAAAGGTTTTAAGACTTTTTTTAAAACATGTCACGGTCTGTGGGGCCCTCAGATATGAGGGCAGGGCGTTCCACAGCCGAGGGGCAGCGCAGGAGAAAGCCCGGTCTCCCATTGTGCGAGACCGAGACCTGGGAGTGAGAAGAAGATGGGTGTTGGAAGAGCGGAGAGTGCGGGAAGGACAGTGAGGGGTGAGAAGTTCTTTTAAATAGGATGGTGCATTACCGTACAGGCACTGGAAGGTGAGCAGATAAATTTGAACCGGTAGCCAGTGAAGGGAGGCCAAGACTGGTGTAATGTGCTCTCTTTTGCGTGTGCTGGTTAAAAATCGGGCAGCTGCGTTCTGAACCAGTTGTAATCGTGCAATGGTGGCTTGACTGACGCCAAACAGAAGTGAATTGCAGTAATCAAGCCTAGATGTAATGAATGCGTGAATCACTGTCTCCAGGTTGTTTTTGGATAATATGGGCTTCAGCTTAGACAGACGCCTCAGCTGGAAAAAACAGGATTTGACGATCATGTTTACATGACTGTTGAGTTTCATGGCAGGATCCATTATCACTCCCAGATTTGTGACTTTTTGTTTTTCGGACAGGGGTAGAGCAGACAGGTCAATGCAGTGGTTTGAGGTTGTGTCATTGGGAAGGAACAATATGGCTTCAGACTTCTTATCATTGAAGCTTAAGAAATTTAAAGCCATCCAGTCCCTGATGTCAGCCAGGCAGTCGAGCAGAGGTTGAATAGAGCCTGTACCATTTTGTCTTAGGGGGAAGTAAATTTGACAGTCATCAGCGTAGAAGTGGAAAGGTATATTGTGTTTCCGGAAAATAGCACCGAGTGGCAGCAGGTATAAGGAGAACAAGAGAGGACCCAGGATGGACCCCTGCGGAACCCCCCATTTAAGAGCCGCCACTGCAGAAGTAAAATCATTGATGGACACACAAAAAGACCTGTCAGAGAGGTAGGATCTGAACCAGTTTAGGGCTGATCCTGAGATGCCCACCCACTGCTCCAACCTAGCAATGAGGATCTCATGGTCGATGGTGTCGAAAGCGGATGTGAGGTCCAATAGGACAAGTAGCACAGAGTCACCAGTATCTGTGGATAGGAAGATGTCGTTACCTGTCCACTTTGCAGTGATTCAGTGGCCCAACTCCCCTCTCAACATCAGTTACTTTCAAACTAATGACAAATCAAAAAGTTGCAACGTGAATGTAACTTGTAACTCAACACATTATAGAAATGTAGTGTAGTAGAAAGTACAGATACTTCATGTAAAATGTAGTGCAGTAAAAGTAAAAGTACCCACATTTAATTCTACTTAAGTAAAGTACAGATATATGAAAAATATACTTAAGTACAGTAACAAAGTATTTGTACTTAGTTACATCCCACCACTGGTTTTGTTCAGGCTTTGCCAACTTGCGACTGCCATAAGCCAACACTCGTTCCACACCCTCCTGCATCTGCGACAGTACAGCACCAATGCCGGTGTCACTCGCATCAGTGTCGAGTATCATTTCACCGCAGTCCAGGGGATAGCCAAGAATGGGGGCTGAGGTGAGACGACACTTTAACTCGTCGAAAGCAGCTTGGTGTTCAGCATGCCACTGGAAACGTGCATTTTTCATGGTTAGGTTATGAAGGGGTTCAGCAATAGATGCAAAGTCTTTTACAAATCGGCGATAGTATGAGGCCAGGCCGATGAAACGTCGAACCTCCTGGATGGACGATGGAGTGGGCCACATTTGGACCTTTTGGACCTTGCTGGGGTCCGTAGCTATACCCTGTTCAGACACTATGTGACCTAGGTAAACCACCTCGCGGCGGAAAAGGCAGCATTTGGCAGGTTTTAATTTCAGGTTAGCTTGTTGTAGTCTGTAAAACACCTGGTCAAGCCGCTGCAGCATTTCTGACACATTCCTCGCCAGCACGATGATGTCGTCCAGGTAGACCAGACAGGTCTCCCATTGCATGCCAGCTAAAACACGGTCCATCAGCCGCTGAAATGTCGCCGGGGCATTGCATAATCCAAACGGCATGACGTTCCACTCAAAGAGACCTGTCCTGGCGCAGAATGCAGCTGCTTTGCGTGCTCTCGGCGTCAGCTCCACCTGCCAGTAACCTGAAGTAAGGTCCAACGTGCTGAACCATCTGGCAGTAGACAGTGTATCCAGCGTGTCCTGGATACGGGGCAGAGGATACGCATCCGGTATGGTTCGCTCATTGAGAACCCTGTAATCGATGCAGAGCCGATAGGTCCCATCCTTCTTACGTACCATAACTATGGGTGAGGCCCAGCTGCTGTGGCTGCTTTGGGCGAGACCGTTCTGTAGGCTGTCATGTATCTGCTGGTTGGCGTATTGCTGCTTCTCTTTCGCCATCTTACGTGGAGGTTGTTTGATCGGGGCACCTGGACGAAGTACAATATCGTGCTGGACGAGGTTGGTTCGGCCCAGGTCAGTAGGCCCAGTAGAGAACACATGTCCATAAGTAGAAAACAAACGTTTAAGTTGGAGACATTCACCATCATTGAGGTCCCTAGAGCTCTGGGCATAGAGCTCTTCCAGGTGCAGAGGAACTACAGGGGAGCTGGCTGGTGAGTCTGCGGCCGGTGAGACATAGGAAGACTGCATGGCTTCAGCTGGCTGGAGGAGACCAGCCATGGATCCTTCTTTGATGGTCACAGCTTTGTTGCCAGGATTAAAGAGGCGAAGGGGGACCGTTTTGGACGTCTGGGGATGAACTAAAACTCTGGCGAGGAGTACTTTGTGTTTCTCCACAAAACCCTTGGTGGGGCTAAGTATCATATCACTGCGGGCTGTCCCACTTAGATGCACGCTGCCCTTCACAACATACTCCTGTCCTGGTTCCACCACCACAGTTCTGGATATTTTCACTGCATGCGACTTCAGGTCAGATTCAGATTGGTAGTAGGGCACTTCTTCACCAAACAGAATGATGCGGTGTCTGCCAAAATCAAGACGGGCTTCAGCTTGTGTGAGGAAGGGATGCCCCAGCAGCACTTCTAACCCTGTTATATCTGCTACAATAAAATCTACATCCACCTGACGATTGTTGATGCTGACAGGTATCTGGGCCTCACCCAGCACTGGCACATCTACAGGTCCCACCCCCAGTAAAGTCTCAACAATTGATGAATGCAGCTGAGGTCTCATGTCAGGATGGATGGAATTAAAGTAGCGCAACGGCAGCACATTTCTCCGTGCCCCACTGTCCAACACAGCACACACCTCCACTTCATAGATTCGCATGAGGATACTCATTTCTTGGCTATGGCCTTTCAGGTGGAGCACGGTGGGTTCTTGGGTATCACCGGAGGAGCTACTGAATGTCAAAGCTTTGGTGGTCTTGTGGGGCGAGGGGCACTGCTTCTGGATGTGACCCCAACCTTGACAATTGTGGCAACGGACTCTCCCCTTCGCCAAATTTTTGCGGTTATTAAAGGCTGAGGGTGGGTGTGTGGCAAACTGATTCGGTGAAGGGTTGGTTACAGGTGTAGTTTTATTAACACTTTCATGTTGGTCATTGGCTCTGACTACAGCAGCTCTGGGCCGTCGTTCAACCATGCCGCGGGCTCCTGACTGCATGGTACTGGTGACATAAGCTGCAGCCCTTTTTGTGGTCTCATGAGCATGGGCTATTTCATATGCACGGGCGAGCGTGGCTGGTCGTTGCTCTAATAGTTTCTGAACTATTTCAGCATCACCCAAACCGTTTGTGAAAACTTCAACAGCAATAGAGTCCTGTTCAGCTTCTGCTCTGCCACCATAAGCCACAGCCACTTTCCCGTAAATATCGTCTCTGAAAACGTGCAGGTCCTCTCCATGTTTCCGTACACGCTGCCTCAGCTCTACTGCAACCGCAGCGGCATGATCAGAAGATGGGCCGTATGCAGTTTCCAGTTCGTCCACCAGGCGGCGGTAGTCCCATCTGTAAGAGCGAGGGTTTCTGTGGACAATGGCCCCCGCTGCGCCAACCAGGCAGAATTTCAGCTGCACTGTCATAGTCTTTTCGGACCAATAGTTCGCTTCGGCGCAGCTCTCAAACCTGTGCAGAAATTCTGTCCATGGTGTGGTACCGTCGTATTGGCCCGGACGTAAGGTGGGGACCCTCTCTCTAGGATCTCCATCCTCCTCACTGTCGGATAAAGGCTGCTGCACCATGAAACGAGTTTTATTTGGTTTTAATCGGGGCTGGGGCCGTGCAGGGGTTTGCTTGTAGCTTATCGTTCCATCCAGGTTATGAGAAGGGGTACAATGCACAGCTGGAAATGTCACTGGGTTGACAGGGGCCGGCGTGCTGTGCACAAAACTTTGCATATGAGCAGAAGTAAATGGGTTGGAGTCCATATAATTATCTTTCATTTGAAACGTGGGGGTTGAGTAGAAATGCATTCTGTCATCTGCAGCCCCTCCATGAGCGTTATAACCTTGACATTTGGCATCAATGAATGGATTTGTAGGAGTAAACTGTGGCTGAGCGGGGCCTTGGTGCGGTGCAAACATGTCCCCTCCTTTAGCGTACGAGCTAAAACAGCGTTCATCACACAGAAAAGGGTTGTAATGTTCACATTTCACATCTTTGGCAGCTTTTCTGCACACTGCGCTCTCAGAAGAAATATCCAATGTCATAAACGGGTTGGAATAATCTGTTTCAAACCCATAGTCTTTAAAGGAGCGGGCGGCGGCGTCCATCTTGTGGTTGTTAAATAGCAGGCTAATATAGCAGGCTAATGCAGTCTCTCGGCTTTATTGCTAGCCGTTATTATCTCTCTCATTCAAAGCTCACCACTTGTCCAGCAAGGCGAAGAGGTCCCTTCGTGGTCGCCAGTGTTAACCTTTCCTGCTCAGTCTTTCATCCGTGGTCAAAAGACACAGGGGAGATCTTCCTCCAGGGCTGAAGTCTCTGCTTCAGGGTTAACTCCCTCACTTGCCTTGCACATAAACCACACGGTGGCTGCAGGTTAATCCTCTTGTTTTTAATAATAATTCTAGCCAACAGGTGCACAAACAGACTTTCTTACAGCCGCGTTTTTACTTTGCCGTTTACTTTTCTCCACACACACACACCGTCACGTCTTGCTCCTCTCAACACGTGCAGAACATGAGCACGTAGCGCCCTCTTCTGGCCGGCGGACGGCCGACACACATCTCACCCTCCCACACACACACACACACACACACAC
>JBBPBX010096422.1:0-13033 GCA_038048925.1 Garcialebias charrua | reverse complement strand
AATGCTTAGACTGGGCTTTATGTTTGTTTAAATAAAGTGTCCCAGCTCTCTTAACATAACAGGACCAACCTTGTTAATGTGAAGATACTAATAAGCTTCAGAGCTTTTCAGATTGCTCATCGCTTCGCCATCTGAAGCAACTGTCAAAGTAGCTAAGTATGCTAGTAGCTAAACATGCTAGTCTACGTTATTTTCGGCCACTTCAAGTCGTCCTCCCACCCCTCAACAGCTGTAGGTAGCGGTAAAACAATATCTCCACATTTGAGTTGTGATAGTTTATGTTCCCACATATTTTATGACCTAAAACCTCTGACGAAAACCGGTTAGCGCGTTGCTAGCGTGTAACAAAAGTGCCGGTTCTGACTTTCAGCGGAAGTCGTTCACATAATTCGCGCAAGGCATCATGGGGCGTAGGAATAAGGTGGATAACCTAAAATTATTGAGATAGAATGTCATAATCCCTTTTGATCAATCCTTCCAACTGTGACGGTTCATTCGGCCCTAATTAATTTGTCTCGAACTGTCCGCAAATATTTTATTTGTTTATTCAAAAAACTGTACAATCCTGAGGCCTTCTAGCCTGGTTAAAACCAGACCCTCGTTCAGAACTGAGCTGAAGTTCTATTTTTTCATTTCGCCCACATTCACGCTGTAGAAAATGATCTAATCCTGTCAAAATGGAGAAGTGTAAACTGTTTTACTTTTACAAACAACTTTGTCCCCTTAAGACTATTGTCTTTTAACAAAGTGCATTTGGATATTTAAAGGTAATGCATTATCTTGAGCTCTATACATAACTGATAAAATATTATCTCCTCATTTCAGATTATTATTTTTTTTCTTTTTAATTCCCGATTGTTTCAGATATTTTGGATTATGCTTCTTTGGACTTATTTCTGCTAGTTTCAGATTTCAGATTGCTTCTCATAAACATTTAATATACCATACTCCTCAGCTGCAGTTTTTTCTTCTCTAACCTGTCTTTCTCTTTCCGGATTTTAAGTATTTGTTCCCACATTAGGTTTATAGTGCTTTTTAGTTCTGAGTGCTGATCTAGTTCTTTTAACCCTTTTTTTTTTAAATAGTTTTTCTTGTTTTTTGTCCTGAACTGACAAAGACATTGCATTATTTTTTTTTTATGATTTTAATCTGCTCGGTCAATGTTTTAAGCAAGGTTTTCTCAAGTTTTTTTTTTGCTGAAACTCTCCTCCATGTCACACACTATGGCAAGCCCTTTTAACATTAAATCGGATTCAGGGCACTTCAATTCCAGATATCTGAAATTGAATTATGACTAGTCATAATAGCTATTTAAGATATCTTGAATTACATTCTGACTAGTCAAAATTCCTATTTGAGATATCTCTAATTACATTCTGACTAGTCAAAATGACGTCAGATTTTCCATTGAGTTGAATGGAGGCTTCAATTTAAGATATCTTGAAATGAATTTTGACTAGTCGTAAATACAATTCTAGATATCTCTAATTTAATTTTGACTAGTCATAATTAGCTTTCAAGATATCTCGATCTTAGTTCTGACTAGTCATAATTACAATTACAGATATCTTTAATTACGTCATCATTTAAGATATCTTAAATGTATTTATGACTAGTCAAAATGTATTTATGACTAGTCAAAATGTAATTCAAGATATCTTAAATAACTAATATGACTAGTCATAAATCAATTTCAGATATCTAGAACTGTATTTATGACTAGTCAAAATTCCTTTTAAGATATCTTTAAATGAATTCAAGATATCTTAAATATTTTATCATGTGGACGGCGTTTCTATTTAAGATATCTAGAATTCACATTTTGACTAGTCATAATTACGTACGAGATATCTTGAATTATAATTTTGACTAGTCACAATGACACAGATTGACGCAGGCGGAAATGTTATTGTCTGCCAGGGCTGTCCAACACAATGCCTGTGTTTATTTCACGATTATTAGCGCAGCAGCTCGTGCTCATAAATTAAAAACACGGATAATTTATTGTCTGCAACAAGAAGACTTTTTACAACAAGAAGACTTTTTACAACAAGAAGACTTTTTAAAACCGAGGTCTTTTTCACTGCAACAGGAAGTAGCAGTTCTTGGAGCCAAGTAACACTTCCTGTGCAGCGCAGGGAAATGTCTCTCTTCTCAACATCTGTGTATAATTTGCTAGCAGCCGTTTTTGTTGCTGAGGAGGAACTCACAGCAGCGAATTCATGAACCAAAAACTTGAAAGGATATTTCTTCCATGAAGAAAATATCCACAGCTATCCAGGTAAGAAAAAACGTAGCTTAGCATAGCGAGCTAACCGCTAGCTAACGTTAGCTTCAGCTGCAACATATGAACATCGTAAAAAAGCCTAATTTATGTGATAATTTATTTGGAATATTTGAGACAGATATGGTATAAACATTTGTTATATTTTTTCGAGGTTCCATTAGTGTCAAAAATATGTTTGTGTCTATAAAGTGTGTGTGTGTAGCGTGCTGTAAGTGATGTGTTAAGTGAGTCAATATATAGTCTATTACTTGTTTAAAGCTAAATATGTTATAACAAGTATTAATATATATATATATATGTGTGTGTGCTCAAAATAGTTATTATCTATTTTAGATCTCACTGTGTGTTGAAAAAGAAAAAAGCTGATTTGTTAAATTATTTCTGTAGTTTTGCAGCTGATAAAGGTGTATGTAACAATTAATTATTATTTTTTATTAAAGCTGCCAACTGTTCCTCCTGCACAAGAGATTTACAAAGATGACACACACCAAGAACAAAGGTAAATAAATAAAATAAGAGTGGAACACATTCTTTTCTGTTATATCATTCATTCAACCTTTATTTCATCAGGTTAATCTCATTGAGCCTCGAGGACTCATTTACAAGAGCGACCTGCTACAAACTAAAGAGTGATGACAACAGTAACAGTAGACATTTCCTTAAACAATCAACAATAGACAAACATAAAAGAGAAATACAGATTTTTTTTTTACAAAATTAAAAACAAAATATTAAAGTAACAAAAACATTATAAAATGGATGTAGAAAATCAGTAGCAGTAATCAGTAACAGGAACACGTCTGCATTGGTTTTTGCCAGGATTCCAACAGATTTTAAAAGCCATTTAGAGAAGTCAAGGTCGAGAGCTTCAGATCTTTTTGTAAGATATTCCAGGAAGCAGGAGCAGAGTAGGAGAAGGCCCTTTTGCCAAGTTTATTTCTCACTGAGGGAACACTGCAGGTAATCATGTCCTGAGAGCGCACGCTGTAGCTGCACTCACGCAGAGACATGTAGGAGGAGATGTATGAGGGCAGCAGACCAAGAAGTGATTTAAAGATGAAAATGTACCAGTGGAAGAGTCTGTGTGAGGTTAATGATGTCCAGTTAACCAGTGAATACAGATCATAAATAAAGTTTTTTTTTAACTCTCACAAATCAGTCCAACAGTGTCCTACCAAATTGTTCACCTGTCCCTTTATATTTATTTAAAAGTTTATTTGACATATTTTTATGTTGTAAGGGGATCCATCCTGAACCTGCCAGCAAGATGGTGGTGGTGCGAAAGCCCAGAACTGTGGGGAAAAGATGTCTGCACTCCACGCTTTACAGAGCGTACACAGGTATAACCTCTGAGTTAATGTTTTTATGCCTGTTGCACCGTATGTTTCTTTTGTCAAAACTTATTTTGATTATGTCACTCGTGTGTCTGTAGGACCACGTCCAGATCCTGACATCCTGGCATTGGGAGAAAAACTACACCGGCTGGAGTCTCAAACACTTATCGCTCCTGTCCTAGATGGTCTGTCAACTTTGGAGCTGGTACCATCCAGATGTGGGCCTGTTCCACAGGGTGGACTGGTGTCTTACAAGTGCCCAACTGAGAAGTCCTGCGTAGCATCATTCTGCACCACATGGCTCCAGACTTCCCTGCTCTTCCTTCGATGCTACATAGTCTTCCCAACATGTATTTTGTGCTCACACTCAGTCAGCTGCATCTTCATTCTCTGCAAGAGTCACATGAAATACAGGCCAGAACCAGGGAGCAGTCCAGATGTTCTGTAGGGGTACAGCTTCGACAACCAAGGCTTACTGCTAGCTGTTTCTGTGTTGCTTACAGAGGAAGTATGGAGGAGGAGTCTGCTGCCATAACTGTAGCAGCTCAGATGGTCAGGGGGTCCACTAAACAATAGTGTAACTGTTGAACGGGTATGGCGTGATCAATTGATTGATGATTGGTTGATCAGATGAAGTCTAAACTGGACATGTTTTACTTTCAATGTGTTTATATCAATGCAGTAAAAATGTACAAATCACCTTTTTTTCCTTCGTCTTTTTAATATTCAGCCTCAAGCTGTGTGAATCACTGTAAATACTGTAAATAGTTGTTACTCATGAAAAATACAAAAATGTGCCAATTTCTTTAAAATGAAATTGCATAATTTGGGAAAATACTGTATCTATAATTCACTGGTTTATAGTGTACAGTTATAAATTGTTAACTTAAATAGTTAAAAGTTTTTTGTTTTTACTAGATGTAAATTATACTTGTTTTCCTTGCAATTCAACTCAATCAATCCACAAATAAAAAAAGTATGCTGCTCAAGTGTGTTTCAATTGAAGAATGTTTAAAACAATTCAAAACAAATGACTAATTATATAACGCTAGAACAATTTACATACATGCGACAAGCTTGGGTATGGATGTTATTTTTATTTTATAAAATTACTGAAACATCACCATAGGATTTTCACCCAAGGACATAATTTATACACAGAAAAGGCACTTGGGTTTGTTTACAAGTAAACACGAGACTGTTCCAACATACAATATAAATTTTATTTACACTAAGTTAAAAACTAATTGTAATGGAGGCAATAATGATTCTTAAATATTCAGCCAAGGCTGAGGCTTTCCAGTGGTCAGTCAACTAAAAGATTTAAAGATCCACTGACGTGATTTTTCTACTATTCATCAAATTGCTCAAAATATATATATATTATCATTTAAATATGTTAATTTTTGCAAACAAAATGATAAATCACTTTAATTTTGCTTTAAAAGTGATTTTGAACTTCAAGCCGTGTTTAATCATGGGAAATCCGTTTACACCTGAACGCACCATCTGTGATGTAATGTGCAGAGTGAGAGGCAGAGGGCTCCAGTCTCTTCAATAGCAGACATTTTAAAACCTGACTAATTTAGCAATCTAGGTGAAGATTTAAGCTATTTGTCTTCATTTTGGGAAGCAGAAAATAGTTTGGGTGATGGAACAAGAAACAACAGGATCTAATTTAGATCTGATGCCGTATCAGACTTACTTTTATGTGAGCTGCTCATAGAGCTTTGGAGCAGACGTCACTGTGTGGGGGCGTGTCGGGGGCGTGTCGGGGCGTTCCCGTCTCGACCGCCATGTTTGTTGCCCTCATAAAAAATAAAAGAAATTCAGGAGATTTTCCATTGTTTTCGCGCTGTATCTTCCGTCACGATTCTGAAAAGCAGGCAAAATAAAGTGGACTGTATCCTAATAAGCTTCTCCCAGGTGAGAAAAAAAAACTACATGGAAAAAATCGGTATAATTGGAAATGTTGCCCGTTTGAAATAAATAAATAAATGGAGCAGAGACCCAGAGTAATACTTGCCTCCACTGACATTCCCAGTCATTTTAGCAGGTCTGTGTCAGTGTTTACACCACAAATAATTTTTATAATTACAATTCACTGGGAGAGCTGGTCCAATCTATGAACAGCTGGGTTCATAGATGATTTGGACATTTTTAAAGCCCCCAGATTGTAAATACATTGAAGGTACGTTGTTGGCTCATTAATTTTACATAAATTATTAATATACATGTCTTTCAGAATCAATCAACCTTCTGTATGCTATTAGTATTAAAACTTGTGAACACTTAATTTTTTTATAGGATTTTAACTGATTTACAAAGCTCCAAGTAGAAAATTACCTTATTTTTAATGACTTGAGCTTGTCTAATGACATGTAGACAAATCTTGATTAGATTACTTTATATATAATACGTATTAAGATGCATATATATTATAGACACATGTTTCTGTCTTTTCATTCACCATTTTAATTGTGTGTTCACAGGTTCTGCTCTCTGAGTCATGAGGGTGATGCATTAAAAATGCAGCTAGCAGTACAAAATCCAACTCCTGAACATGGAGCATCTCCTGATGGACTCGCTGCTGCCTGGAGAAAGTTCCCTTACAAATATGAGACATGCAGCTTCCAGCGGCTGTGGAGGCAGGAGATGAAGTTCACCTGAAGAAGCATCGTCCACACTGCACAGGTGCACAATCAAACCACTGTGACCTTGTGTGGACCCACACAGCCATAGCTGGACGTCTGCAGAAAGCATGAAGCTTCCTAAAGATATTTCTCAGTTTGTTCTCCAGCTTCAAGGGATACATAATTATGTAAATCATGCTGTATATTTGCACATTTTTGTGTAGCAATTTTTCTATAAAATGTATTAACTTACACAATGTTCATCACATTGTTACTAGAAATGTTTAATTACATCAAATGTTTACTTCAAAATGGATGTTTCATTTTATGTTTATTACTTACCTGAAATTCATTCATTCAACTTTTATTTGGACAGGTTAATCCCTGTTAATGAAATTTGTTAATACATCAAATGTTTACTACAAATGTGATCAATTTCATCATGTTTACATGTTAGTGCTGAAGTAAATATTTCATAAATGTTTACCATATTAATTTTTATTAAATGAGAAAAAACAACCACTTGTTATTATTCAACTGTAAAAATATTTCAAAACAACGAGTCCATCAAATATAATTTTTTTTCTCCAGTCTACATTTTACATACAGCACATACACAATCTGAAGAAGTGTCTCCTCTTCACTTTCACATGTAAGCACCAGTATAGTTAACTGGTGTAGTTCTATGTAACATTTTATATTTGTTTCTCATGCAACCAGTGATACTTTCCACATGAATTCTAAGGTGTGCTCATGTGTTTTCAAAATCATTAGTATCAAGTGGAAATCTCCCTTTAGTGAATGATGGGATTTTAACTTCAGCACATCATTCATTTATACTGTACTTTTGTTGGCTGTAACTGGGACCCTGTGTACACAGTTTCATTCCACCTCACGTACAACATGTGATGTGAATGACAATAAAGAACCTTGACTCTCACACAGGCTGCAGGTGAGCTGAGAGTTGTCCTTAACGCATGCTCTGAGGGCTGCAGGTGAGCTGAGAGTTGTCCTTAACGCATGCTCTGAGGGCTGCAGGTGAGCTGAGAGTTGTCCTTAACGCATGCTCTGAGGGCTGCAGGTGAGCTGAGAGTTGTCCTTAACGCATGCTCTGAGGGCTGCGCCTTGTTCCACACGTCTGCTCTGAACGTTGCCGTTAACTAATGGACTCAACGCTGTTTGTTAGCTAAATATCTGGAAAGATTTTGATGAAACGTTGAGAGGGACCCTGTGTACACAGCTTCGTTCCACCTCACGTACGACATGTGATGTGAATGACAAGAACCTTGACTCTCACACAGTCTAATATCAAAGCCTCTGTCAGATAACAACGTCCTTCTGTTATGAGCTTGTCACCTCCATCCCTTGAAGAGAAAAAGACACAGGTATTAGACAGAGTTTTGTGTGACACATTAAACAATGATGACAAAACAAGGAAGTCCTATTTAATACTTTAAATTTACTTTTTCCAGCTGGTTTTTATTCAGCTCTGACCTGTTCTGTAACAGATGACTACTACCTTTCTGTTTGTGCATGAAGAAATTGTTTTATGTGGTACTACCTGAGCAACATGGACGGTGTACAGTATTTGCTGGTCCCTGCTTCTCCATCTGCAGCTTCACTGAGCTCTTCTGGAGTTTTCATGAGCTCTTCTGGAGTTTAATTCATTTCATATGAAGTTTTGCCTTGACAAGGATAGATCAGAACACAGATCAGTATTAATACAGTAACAGTGACAACACTAGAAACTTTAAACAGTTTATTTCACAATAACACAGCTGTCCACTCCGTCTAAAATCAGACTACGTTATATAAAAAATATAAACCCAACCTAAACTAGGCTGACCCACTTCTATGAACTAAACACCCGGACAAAATCGTGCAAAATTTATGGCACAACTCCAACAAAACGAATTTATACACTCACCAGGATGTCTGGAACAAACTAGCAGTTATTTTGGGACATGGAGAAAGTTATATCAGGACGTTTCACAGCTGATATCAGGACATTCATCTCCTGTTTGTTAGGTCCGACACATGAGCTCCCTCGCGCTGCTTCCAGCAGGAAACAGAAACTGAAAGTCCGTTTTCTATCTACTTTCAGATCGTGTGACCGGACATTACATCCAATAACACAGCATGTTTAGACCATTGCAAAACTGTTACAACCTTCTTAGATTCTAACAAAAAAACGAGAGACAGAGCTTCTTTTAGAGGGCTTTTAAAATGGCGATTTCAATCCCACAATGCTGTGCGCCGTGGACCATCATGCTTTGCGCCGCGGACCGTGACGTCACGCTCCAAAGCTCTATACCGTGACAAGCCAAGAGCTCTGCCTCAACTCTGCACATGACATCACAGATGGTGCATTCGGGTGTAAACAGATTTCCCATGATTAAACACAGCTTGAAGTTCAAAATCACTTTTAAAGCAAAATTAAAGTGATTTATCATTTTGTTTGCAAAAACTAACATATTTAAATGATAATATATATATATTTTGAGCAATTTGATGAATAGTAGAAAAATCACGTCAGTGGATCTTTAATGATGGTTCAATGTAACAAGAGCAGAAATTCACCCACAAGCTGTGATGCCCGAGTGGAACAGAACCTACACAAGACTGAACTGCCTCCAACCTGGAACATAAATATGAAATTAAGTAAACAGAAATAAATGTGTTTTCCTGATGCATGCTCAATAATCCAGGTAGAAAAATCTAAAAAAGTTAAGTCAGGTCCTCTGGACTCCCCCAGCCAATCTTCTCTCAGGTAAGACGCTGCCTAATTACAGTGACTCCAGCAGGCTGTAGTAAAGCATGGTAGGACAGATAAGGTTGTTTTCTTGCCCCACAAGAACAACCAGGAACTGAACAAAAACAACAGATGACACTGAGCCATTTTCCTCACTGTCTAATGCTAACACTTGTGACATTTTCTGACAATTTAGTCCAGAACAGCTAGCGCCACTGACTGCAGCCACCCAAAATTGTGCAGGCATCTGTTTGAACAGCTAAGTGGCAGCCGCGGGTCCTGCGCGTAATTTCTTGATAAAGATATCTAAAAATGTCATTATCCATCCATCCATCCATTTTCGTCCGCTTATCCGGGGTCGGGTCGCGGGGGTAGCAGCCTAAGTAGGGAGGCCCAGACTTCCCTCTCCCCAGCCACTTGGAGCAGCTCCTCTGGGGGAATCCCAAGGCGTTCCCAGGCCAGCCGAGAAACATAGTCCCTCCAGCGTATCCTGGGTCTTCCTCTGGGTCTCCTCCCGGTGGGACATGCCCGGAACACCTCACCAGGGAGGCGTCCAGGAGGCATCCTAACCAGATGCCCGAGCCACCTCAACTGGCTCCTCTCGATGTGGAGAAGCAGCGGCTCTACTCCGAGTCCCTCCCGGATGACTGAGCTTCTCACCCTATCTCTAAGGGAGAGTCCAGCCACCCTGCGGAGAAAACTCATTTCAGCCGCTTGTATCCGAGATCTTGTTCTTTCGGTCATAACCCAAAGCTCATGACCATAGATGAGGGTGGGAACGTAGATCGATCGGTAAATTGAGAGCTTTGCCTTTTGACTCAGCTCTCTCTTCACCACGACAGACCGGTACAGCGCCCGCTTCACTGCGGACGCTGCACCTATCCGCCTATCGATCTCACGCTCCAGTTTTCCCTCATTCGTGAACAAGATCCCGAGATACTTAAACTCCTCCACTTGGGTAAGGACCTCCTCCCCGACCCGGAGAGGGCACGCTACCCTTTTCCGGCTCAAGACCATGGCCTCGGATTTGGAGGAACTGATCCTCATCCCGGCCGCATCACATTCAGCTGCAAACCGCTCCAGCGAAAGCTGTAGATCACGAGCTGATGAAGCCAATAGGACCACATCATCTGCAAAAAACAGAGAAGCGATTCTAAGGCCACCAAAACGGATCCTCTCAACACCTTGGCTGCGCCTAGAAATTCTGTCCATAAAAGTTATAAACAGAATCGGTGACAACAGAATCAGAATCGGAGCTATGCTGTCAGAGGCTTTATGCCCCTAGTAGGGTCACCCAAGGCAGACAGGTCCTGTGACAAAGGGCAACCTTGGCGGAGTCCAACTCTCACCGGAAACGAGCCTGACTTACTGCCAGCGATGCGGACCAAGCTCTGACAAACTGTCATTGAACTTGAAATAAGTGGTGGAGAGGCAGAGATCCAGCAGAGTGCAGATGTGGTCTGGGGTTAAGTTGGTCCTTTTTTTCCAAATCCTTGTCCTGTAGAAGTCGTTTTTTGACAGTTTCTATTGCTTCAGAAATGGGTATGCATGTGAACAAAGAAGTCACATCATATGATACAAGAGTTTCTCCCGGGGTCAGTTTCAAATGTTGAACTTTGTTGGTGAAATCAATGGAGTTTTTAATATGATGAGGTGTGTTACCAACCAGAGGAGCTAAAATACCAGCCAGATGTTTAGCAGCATTGTATGTCATTGAGTTCATGCTGCTCACGATGGGTCTGAGAGGTGTATCTTCTTTGTGTATTTTTGGAAGTCCGTACAAACCGGGAGTGGCCTCCCCCGGGTACAATCTATAAAACAATGATCGATTGATTATTTTCTCCTTTTCGAGTTTTTGCAGATAATCAATGACTTTTTTTTTAAACATGTTAGTTGGGTCCCTCTTCAGGTGCTCATAGGTGTTACTGTCACTCAGTAGTGCGGTTATTTTCTCCTGGTAATCAGATGTGTTGAGTATTACTGTGCATCTTCCTTTGTCCGCTGGTAAAATGGTGTGTTGTGAACGAGGATGCTTGTGGACTGGGATTGTTTTTATTTATTTATTTTTTAAATTTATTCACAAAAAAAGTTTGGCTGGCAGTCCTTCAGGATGAAATTCAGCAGAGCCTCATCCAGCATATCCAAACAGACCAGCTAGCACCAGACTCACCTCATCACCAGATGAAGAGCATCTCAGAGTGTCCGCAGCAGAAGTGAGAGAAAGTCTCAGAAGGATCAACCCTCATAAAGCTACGGGTCCAGACAACATCCCAGGGAAAGTTCTGAAGGAATGTGCGGACCAGCTCTGTGAGGTGCTGGCTGACATCTTCACCACCTCACTTTCACTGGAGTCAGTTCCCACCTGCCTGAAGACCGCGACCATCATCCCAGTCCCAAAAAGCTCCACAGTGACTGGTCTGAATGACTATAGACCGGTGGCCCTCACCCCGATAGTCGCTAAATGTTTTGAGAAACTGGTCATGTCCCACATCAAGACAGCCGTCAACATCAACGAGGACCCTCATCAATATGCATACCGAGAGAACCGATCAACAGAGGACGCCATCTCTAAGATGAGAATGATCTAAGAATGATCACTAGAAAACATTACCGTCATCCATCAAGTACATTATTTTATCAACTGAAGTTATTGAAGTTCCATGATTTGGTAGACTATAATATTTTATCAGTTATGTATAGGGCTCAAAATAATGCATTACCTTTAAATATCCAAATGCATTTTGTTAAAAGACAAAGTTGTTATAATCTTAAGGGGACAGAGATGTTTGTAAAACCACAATTCAGAACTAGTTTGAAGGGACGTTCTACCTCAATCCAGGGAATTAGATTATGGAATGGCTTGGAGAATGTAGTTAAAAATGCCAAGTCAATGTTTACATTTAAGAAAATGATCAAAACGAATGTGTTAAAAAATATATATGAAATAGCGTAATGTGTATTGTATTAGTTAGAAAATTAGAAAGAGTTAGTCATTTTGTACTGTTGGTTGAAGATTATTATTGTTTAATCTGATTGTTGGAAAAAAGGGGCAGATATAATAAGATTTATTCTTCTTTCTGCTACCTTTCATTTTTTTATATTTTGTACATTATCATTTATGGGATTGTCTTGTATTGTTTCTTTTGTAAAAAAAAAATGAACAAATTTAATAAACATAAACATATTATACAGATCTTTGAGTATATGAAGATAGAATTGGAAAAAATACAAAATTGGTTTAATCTAAATAAATTGTCATTTAATTTAGATAAAACTAAATATATGATATTTGGTAATAAAAAACTAACTGTTGATATTCCATTTATGATTGACGGTGTTGAGATCTGTCTTGTTAGTGAAGTGAAATTTGTAGGTGTCATCATTGACGACAAACTGTCTTGGAAACAACACGTAAATTCAGTAAAAGCAAGGGTAGCGAGATCTATTGCTGTTTTATACAAAGTCAGGAACCTGTTAATTGATAAAGCTCTGTACTTATTGTACAACACAATTGTCATCCCACACATGATTTATTGTATTGATATCTGGGGTAAAGCATGCAAAACTTTCACCGAACCTGTTTTTTTGTTACAGAAAAGAGCTGTACGAATAATTACCAGAAAAAGTTATTGTCACCCATCCAGCACACTGTTTCACCAATTGAAGTTATTAAAATTCAGTGACTTGGTGGATTACAATATTCTGTCAGTCATGTATAGAGCTCACAAAGAAGTACTACCATTTAATATCCAAATACTTTTTGTTAAACGTAAAAGCTGTTATAATTTAAAGCGAATAGACGTTTTTGTCAAACCTAAATATAGAACCAGTTCGAGGGGTCGGTCAACCTCTATTCAGGGAATTGGTTTGTGGAATGTTTTGGATACTGAAATTAAGAATGCTTCTTCATTGTTTAGATTTAAGAAATTAATCAAAACAAAATTATTACAGGGATATATATAAATTCTTTCGTGTGTGTTAGTTTGTAAATTGATGATTACGATTATGAGTTATTTTTACTATGTTA
>JBBPBX010096420.1:0-13033 GCA_038048925.1 Garcialebias charrua | reverse complement strand
GTGGACCAGCTCGACTTCCCGCGGTCGCCGCGAGAAGGGCGGAGCGGCGCTAAGGCATTCACACGTGCATTTTCGCAGGAAATGCGGTTTTTCTAGTTATTCTTATATGTTACTATCTTCCGTCCGTACGTTTTTTGGCGTCCTACTCCTCCTACAGTTTTCGTGCCATTTCAACATATCATATATCAAAATGTTCAGCTCGTTCAGGACAATCCAGCTATGACTTTTGGTAATGGTGCAACTTTAGCTTTTTGAGATATTTAGCCTTTTCGGCCATTTTTTTCCCATTGAAAATGAATGGAGCTAAAATGAAATGGCCTTTTGGAGGATTTATCATATCCTAAATCTCACCAAATTTGGCAGACTCATCACTCAGACATGGGGGAGTAAAAAATGATCAAAACCTCGCGTTTTTATATATGGTGAAGGGGCGTGGCCTGGCCTCAAAGTTAGGTATCTCGCCATGAAAAACGAAACACTAATAGCACCTACACGAAAACCGTCTAATACATCAAACCTTCAGTGATTGACCCACAACCGGTCCCCTACAATACTGAATGGTCAAATCATGACATTAATTAAGCCACGCCCCCTCACAACAGGAAGTGTACAGTTATACATTGAACGTCCCGATCGGACACCTGTTACCTAATCAGCGGGACGGTCTGTCCAGTGACCGAAGACATGTTGCTGTAACAAGCTTTCCAACACTGACCGTTTTGGGTGGAGCATGTGGGCGTGGCGATGTGGCGAATCAGCCGTCACGCCGTCACAAACGAAACACTAATAGCACCTACACGAAAACAGTCTAATACATCAAACCTTCAGTGATTGACCCACATCCGGTCCCCTGCAATACTGAATGGTCAAATCATGACAATAATTAAGCCACGCCCCCTCACAACAGGAAGTGTACAGTTGTACATTGAACATCCCGATCGGACACCTGTTACCTAATCAGCGTGACGGTCTGTCCAGTGACCGAAGACATGTTGCTGTAACAAGCTTTCCACGACTGGTTGTTTTGGGTGGAGCATGTGGGCGTGGCGATGTGGCGAATCAGACGTAACGCCGTCACAATACGTTTGGTCTTTTGGGAGCTTTATCATATCCCAAAACTCACCAAAATTGGCAGACTCATCAGGACTGGTGAACAATTACATATTTTGGGGGCGTGACCAAAATTTCAAAAGAAACGGCTCAAGAGCGCCACCTAGAAAATTTCAAACTACCCTCCGCATTGGCCTTAGTTTCACGTAGGATCATGAAATTTGGTACACTTGTCCAATTCACCAAGACGCACAGAAAACCCTCTGGCATCAACGTTGTACGATAAATGGGAAGGCGGCCATTTTGGAATGTGGACCAAATTGAGTGCACGCACTGGGTGCCGAACGGGTACGGGAAAGGCACGAGAGTGTTTCGGGGTGGACCAGCTCGACTTCCCGCGGTCGCCGCGAGAAGGGCGGAGCGGCGCTAAGGCATTCACACGTGCATTTTCGTAGGAAATGCGGTTTTTCTAGTTGTGTGAATGCCAACAAGGCATTCACACTATAGAGATTGTGTTTATATTTATTATTATTATACTTTATAGATGTTACTATCTTCCATCCGTACGTTTTTTGGCGTCCTACTCCTCCTAGAGTATTTGTGCCATTTCAACGATTCATATATCAAAATGTTCAGCTCGTTCAGGACAATCCAGCTATGACTTTTGGTAATGGTGCAAGTTTCGCTTTTTGAGATATTTAGCCTTTTCGGCCATTTTTTTCCCATTGAAAATGAATTGAGCTAAAATGAAATGGCCTTTTGGGGGCTTTATCGTATCCTAATTCTCACCAAATTTGGCAGACTCATCATTCAGACATGGGGGAGTAAAAAATTATCAAAACCTCGCATTTTCATATATGCTGAAGGGGCGTGGCCTGGCCTCAAAGTTAGGCATCTCGCCATGAAAAACGAAACACTAATAGCACCTACACGAAAACGTCTAATACATCAAACCTTCAGTGATTGACCCACAACCGGTCCCCTACAATACTGAATGGTCAAATCATGACATTAATTAAGCCACGCCCCCTCACAACAGGAAGTGTACAGTTATACATTGAACGTCCCGATCGGACACCTGTTACCTAATCAGCGGGACGGTCTGTCCAGTGACCGAAGACATGTTGCTGTAACAAGCTTTCCAACACTGACCGTTTTGGGTGGAGCATGTGGGCGTGGCGATGTGGCGAATCAGCCGTCACGCCGTCACAAACGAAACACTAATAGCACCTACACGAAAACAGTCTAATACATCAAACCTTCAGTGATTGACCCACATCCGGTCCCCTGCAATACTGAATGGTCAAATCATGACAATAATTAAGCCACGCCCCCTCACAACAGGAAGTGTACAGTTGTACATTGAACATCCCGATCGGACACCTGTTACCTAATCAGCGTGACGGTCTGTCCAGTGACCGAAGACATGTTGCTGTAACAAGCTTTCCACGACTGGTTGTTTTGGGTGGAGCATGTGGGCGTGGCGATGTGGCGAATCAGACGTAACGCCGTCACAATACGTTTGGCCTTTTGGGAGCTTTATCATATCCCAAAACTCACCAAATTTGGCAGACTCGTCAGGACTGGTGAAAAATTACATATTTTGGGGGCGTGGCCAAAATTGCAACAGAAAGGGCTCAAGAGCGCCACCTAGAATATTTCAAATTACCCTCCGCATTGGCCTTAGTTTCACGTAGGATCATGAAATTTGGTACACTTGTCCAATTCACCAAGACGCACAGAAAACCCTCTGGCGTCAACGTTGTACGATAAATGGGAAGGCGGCCATTTTGGAATGTGGACCAAATTGAGTGCACGCACTGGGTGCCGAACGGGTACGGGAAAGGCACGAGAGTGTTTCGGGGTGGACCAGCTCGACTTCCCGCGGTCGCCGCGAGAAGGGCGGAGCGGCGCTAAGGCATTCACACGTGCATTTTCGTAGGAAATGCGGTTTTTCTAGTTATTATTATTATCTACAGTTTATAGATGTTACTATCTATTCCGTACGTTTTTTGGCATGTAACTACTCGCACAGTTTTGGTGCGATTTCAACAATTCATATATCAAAATGTTCAGCTCATTTAGGACAATCCGGCTATGACTTTTGGTAATGCTGCAACTTTAGCTTTTTGAGATATTCAGCCTTTTCGGCCATCTTTTTCCCATTGAAAATGAATGGAGCTAAAATGAAATGGCCGTTTGGGAGCTTTATCATATCCTAAATCTTACCAAATTTGGCAGACTCATCACTCAGACATGGGGGAGTAAAAAATGATCAAAACCTCATGTTTTCATATATGATGAAGGGGCGTGGCCTGGCCTCAAAGTTAGGTATCTCGCCATGAAAAACGAAACACTAATAGCACCTACACGAAAACTGTCTAATACATCAAACCTTCAGTGATTGACCCACAACCAGTCCCCTGCAATACTGAATGGTCAAATCATGACATTAATTAAGCCACGCCCCCTCACAACAGGAAGTGTACAGTTGTACATTGAACGTCCCGATCGGACACCTGTTACCTAATCAGCGTGACGGTCTGTCCAGTGACCAAAGACATGTTGCTGTAACAAGCTTTCCAACACTGACCGTTTTGGGTGGAGCATGTGGGCGTGGCAATATGGCGAATCAGACGTAACGCCATCACAAACGAAACACTAATAGCACCTACACGAAAACTGTCTAATACATCAAACCTTCAGTGATATACCCACATCCGGTCCCCTGCAATACTGACTGGTCAAATCATGACAATAATTAAGCCACGCCCCCTCACAACAGGAAGTGTACAGTTGTACATTGAACGTCCGGATTGGACACCTGTTACCTAATCAGCGTGACGGTCTGTCCAGTGACCAAAGACATAGTGTTGTAACAAGCTTTCCACGACTGGTTGTTTTGGGTGGAGCATGTGGGCGTGGCGATGTGGCGAATCAGACGTAACGCCGTCACAATACGTTTGGCCTTTTGGGAGCTTTATCATATCCCAAAACTCACCAAATTTGGCAGACTCGTCAGGACTGGTGAAAAATTACATATTTTGGGGGCGTGGCCAAAATTGCAACAGAAAGGGCTCAAGAGCGCCACCTAGAATATTTCAAACTACCCTCCGCATTGGCCTTAGTTTCACGTAGGATCATGAAATTTGGTACACTTGTCCAATTCACCAAGACGCACAGAAAACCCTCTGGCATCAACGTTGTACGATAAATGGGAAGGCGGCCATTTTGGAATGTGGACCAAATTGGGTTCGCGCATTAGGTGCCGAACGGGTACGGGAAAGGCACAAGAGCGTTTCAGGGTGGACTAGCTCGACTTCCCGCGGACGCCGCGAGAAGGGCGGAGCGGCGCTAAGGCATTCACACGTGCATTTTCGCAGGAAATGCGGTTTTTCTAGTTGTGTGAATGCCAACAAGGCATTCACACTATAGAGATTGTGTTTATATTTATTATTATTATCTACAGTTTATAGATGTTACTATCTTCATTCCGTACGTTTTTTGGCATGTAACTACTCGCACAGTTTTGGTGCGATTTCAACAATTCATATATCAAAATGTTCAGCTCATTTAGGACAATCCGGCTATGACTTTTGGTAATGCTGCAACTTTAGCTTTTTGAGATATTCAGCCTTTTCGGCCATCTTTTTCCCATTGAAAATGAATGGAGCTAAAATGAAATGGCCGTTTGGGGGCTTTATTATATCCTAAATCTCACCAAATTTGGCAGACTCATCACTCAGACATGCAGGAGTAACAAATGATCAAAACCTCATGTTTTCATATATGATGAAGGGGCGTGGCCTGGCCTCAAAGTTAGGTATCTCGCCATGAAAAACGAAACACTAATAGCACCTACACGAAAACTGTCTAATACATCAAACCTTCAGTGATTGACCCACAACCAGTCCCCTGCAATACTGAATGGTCAAATCATGACATTAATTAAGCCACGCCCCCTCACAACAGGAAGTGTACAGTTGTACATTGAACGTCCCGATCGGACACCTGTTACCTAATCAGCGTGACGGTCTGTCCAGTGACCAAAGACATGTTGTTGTGTGAATGCCAACAAGGCATTCACACTATAGAGATTGTGTTTATATTTATTATTATTATTATCTACAGTTTATAGATGTTACTATCTTCACTCCGTACGTTTTTTGGCATGTAACTACTCGCACAGTTTTGGTGCGATTTCAACAATTCATATATCAAAATGTTCAGCTCATTTAGGACAATCCGGCTATGACTTTTGGTAATGCTGCAACTTTAGCTTTTTGAGATATTCAGCCTTTTCGGCCATCTTTTTCCCATTGAAAATGAATGGAGCTAAAATGAAATGGCCGTTTGGGGGCTTTATTATATCCTAAATCTCACCAAATTTGGCAGACTCATCACTCAGACATGCAGGAGTAACAAATGATCAAAACCTCATGTTTTCATATATGATGAAGGGGCGTGGCCTGGCCTCAAAGTTAGGTATCTCGCCATGAAAAACGAAACACTAATAGCACCTACACGAAAACTGTCTAATACATCAAACCTTCAGTGATTGACCCACAACCAGTCCCCTGCAATACTGAATGGTCAAATCATGACATTAATTAAGCCACGCCCCCTCACAACAGGAAGTGTACAGTTGTACATTGAACGTCCCGATCGGACACCTGTTACCTAATCAGCGTGACGGTCTGTCCAGTGACCAAAGACATGTTGCTGTAACAAGCTTTCCAACACTGACCGTTTTGGGTGGAGCATGTGGGCGTGGCAATATGGCGAATCAGACGTAACGCCATCACAAACGAAACACTAATAGCACCTACACGAAAACTGTCTAATACATCAAACCTTCAGTGATATACCCACATCCGGTCCCCTGCAATACTGACTGGTCAAATCATGACAATAACTAAGCCACGCCCCCTCACAACAGGAAGTGTACAGTTGTACATTGAACGTCCGGATTGGACACCTGTTACCTAATCAGCGTGACGGTCTGTCCAGTGACCAAAGACATAGTGTTGTAACAAGCTTTCCAACAATGACTGTTTTGGGTGGAGCATGTGGGCGTGGCGATGTGGCGAATCAGACGTAACGCCGTCACAATACGTTTGGCCTTTGGGGAGCTTTATCATATCCCAAAACTCACCAAATTTGGCAGACTCGTCAGGACTGGTGAAAAATTACATATTTTGGGGGCGTAGCCAAAATTTCAAAAGAAACGGCTCAAGAGCGCCACCTAGAAAATTTCAAACTACCCTCCACATTGGCCTTAGTTTCACGTAGGATCATGAAATTTGGTACACTTGTCCAATTCACCAAGACGCACAGAAAACCCTCTGGCATCAACGTTGTACGATAAATGGGAAGGCGGCCATTTTGGAATGTGGACCAAATCAAGTGCACGCATTAGGTGCCGAACGGGTACGGGAAAGGCACGAGAGTGTTTCAGGGTGGACCAGCTCGACTTCCCGCGGTCGCCGCGAGAAGGGCGGAGCGGCGCTAAGGCATTCACACGTGCATTTTCGCAGGAAATGCGGTTTTTCTAGTTATAGTTACTATCTTCCGTCCGTACGTTTTTTGGCACGCTACTCCTCCTAGAGTATTTGTGCCATTTCAACGATTCATATATCAAAATGTTCAGCTCGCTCAGGACAATCCAGCTATGACTTTTGGTAATGCTGCAAGTTGCGCTTTTTGAAATATTAGCCTTTTCGGCCATTTTTTTCCCATTGAAAATGAATGGAGCTAAAATGAAATGGTCTTTTGGGGGCTTTATCATACCCTAAAACTCACCAAATTTGGCAGACTCATCACTCAGACATGCAGGAGTAACAAATGATCAAAACCTCGCATTTTCATATATGCTGAAGGGGCGTGGCCTGGCCTCAAAGTTAGGCATCTCGCCATGAAAAACGAAACACTAATAGCACCTACACGAAAACCGTCTAATACATCAAACCTTCAGTGATTGACCCACAACCACTCCCCTGCAATACTGAATGGTCAAATCATGACATTAATTAAGCCACGCCCCCTCACAACAGGAAGTGTACAGTTATACATTGAACGTCCCGATCGGACACCTGTTACCTAATCAGCGGGACGGTCTGTCCAGTGACCGAAGACATGTTGCTGTAACAAGCTTTCCAACACTGACCGTTTTGGGTGGAGCATGTGGGCGTGGCGATGTGGCGAATCAGCCGTCACGCCGTCACAAACGAAACACTAATAGCACCTACACGAAAACAGTCTAATACATCAAACCTTCAGTGATTGACCCACATCCGGTCCCCTGCAATACTGAATGGTCAAATCATGACAATAATTAAGCCACGCCCCCTCACAACAGGAAGTGTACAGTTGTACATTGAACATCCCGATCGGACACCTGTTACCTAATCAGCGTGACGGTCTGTCCAGTGACCGAAGACATGTTGCTGTAACAAGCTTTCCACGACTGGTTGTTTTGGGTGGAGCATGTGGGCGTGGCGATGTGGCGAATCAGACGTAACGCCGTCACAATACGTTTGGCCTTTTGGGAGCTTTATCATATCCCAAAACTCACCAAATTTGGCAGACTCGTCAGGACTGGTGAAAAATTACATATTTTGGGGGCGTGGCCAAAATTGCAACAGAAAGGGCTCAAGAGCGCCACCTAGAATATTTCAAATTACCCTCCGCATTGGCCTTAGTTTCACGTAGGATCATGAAATTTGGTACACTTGTCCAATTCACCAAGACGCACAGAAAACCCTCTGGCGTCAACGTTGTACGATAAATGGGAAGGCGGCCATTTTGGAATGTGGACCAAATTGAGTGCACGCACTGGGTGCCGAACGGGTACGGGAAAGGCACGAGAGTGTTTCGGGGTGGACCAGCTCGACTTCCCGCGGTCGCCGCGAGAAGGGCGGAGCGGCGCTAAGGCATTCACACGTGCATTTTCGCAGGAAATGCGGTTTTTCTAGTTGTGTGAATGCCAACAAGGCATTCACACTATAGAGATTGTGTTTATATTTATAGATGTTACTATCTTCATTCCGTACGTTTTTTGGCATGTAACTACTCGCACAGTTTTGGTGCCATTTCAACAATTCATATATCAAAATGTCCAGCTCGTTCAGGACAATCCGGCTATGACTTTTGGTAATGCTGCAACTTTAGCTTTTTGAATTATTTAGCCTTTTCGGCCATTTTTTTCCCATTGAAAATGAATGGAGCTAAAATGAAATGGCATGTTGGGGGCTTTATCATATCCTAAATCTCACCAAATTTGGCAGACTCATCACTCAGACATGGGGGAGTAAAAAATGATCAAAACCTCACGTTTTCATATATGCTGAAGGGGCGTGGCCTGGCCTCAAAATTAGGCATCTCGCCATGAAAAACGAAACACTAATAGCACCTACACGAAAACCGTCTAATACATCAAACCTTCAGTGATTGACCCACAACCGGTCCCTTACAATACTGAATGGTCAAATCATGACATTAATTAAGCCACGCCCCCTCACAACAGGAAGTGTACAGTTATACATTGAACGTCCCGATCGGACACCTGTTACCTAATCAGCGGGACGGTCTGTCCAGTGACCAAAGACATGTTGCTGTAACAAGCTTTCCAACACTGACCGTTTTGGGTGGAGCATGTGGGCGTGGCGATGTGGCGAATCAGCCGTCACGCCGTCACAAACGAAACACTAATAGCACCTACACGAAAACAGTCTAATACATCAAACCTTCAGTGATTGACCCACATCCGGTCCCCTGCAATACTGAATGGTCAAATCATGACAATAATTAAGCCACGCCCCCTCACAACAGGAAGTGTACAGTTGTACATTGAACATCCCGATCGGACACCTGTTACCTAATCAGCGTGACGGTCTGTCCAGTGACCGAAGACATGTTGCTGTAACAAGCTTTCCACGACTGGTTGTTTTGGGTGGAGCATGTGGGCGTGGCGATGTGGCGAATCAGACGTAACGCCGTCACAATACGTTTGGCCTTTTGGGAGCTTTATCATATCCCAAAACTCACCAAATTTGGCAGACTCGTCAGGACTGGTGAAAAATTACATATTTTGGGGGCGTGGCCAAAATTGCAACAGAAAGGGCTCAAGAGCGCCACCTAGAATATTTCAAATTACCCTCCGCATTGGCCTTAGTTTCACGTAGGATCATGAAATTTGGTACACTTGTCCAATTCACCAAGACGCACAGAAAACCCTCTGGCGTCAACGTTGTACGATAAATGGGAAGGCGGCCATTTTGGAATGTGGACCAAATCGAGTGCACGCACTGGGTGCCGAACGGGTACGGGAAAGGCACGAGAGTGTTTCGGGGTGGACCAGCTCGACTTCCCGCGGTCGCCGCGAGAAGGGCGGAGCGGCGCTGAGGCATTCACACGTGCATTTTCGTAGGAAATGCGGTTTTTCTAGTTGTGTGAATGCCACATAGGCATTCACACTATAGTGATTGTGTTTATATTTATTCAACTTATTATTCCGGTTACTATCTTCCATCCGTACGTTTTTCGGCACGCTACTCCTCCTACAGTTTTTGTGCTATTTCAACAATTCATATATCAAAATGTTCAGCTCATTGAGGACACTCCGGCTATGACTTTTGGTATTGATGCAACTTCAGCTTTTTGAAATATTCAGCTTTTTCGGCCACTTTTTTCCCATTGAAAATGAATGGAGCTCATTTTACATCCTTGATATCTTTGGAACTCATTACAATATTTCACTACTTTTTTCACATTTTGGACCAGCTCGGCTTCCTTCAGCTACCTTGTACATTTAAAAAAAATATTTCAGCTACTTTCAGCTGATTTCAGCTGTTTCTTGAACTGTGTTGCACTCTTTTCAGCCTAATGCAGCTTACTTCAACATTTTTGTACATCTACTGACTTATTTCTGCTAATTTCAGATCATTATGCTCCTTTCAGCAAATTTTTCAAAGATTAACATATTTTTGCTACTTTAGCTACTATTTAGCTGTTTTATGCAAATTTCAGCTTTTTCAGCTATTTCAACAATTTTTTAAAATCAATCCAACTTTTTTCAGCCTAATTCAGCAAAACCATGCTCTACCAACTTCCTTCTGGTAATTTCAGATTATTTCTGCTTATTTTAGCTACTATTTAGCTGTTTTATGCAAATTTCAGCTTTTTCAGCTATTTCAACAATTTTTTTTAATCAATCCAACTTTTTTCAGCCTAATTCAGCAAAACCATGCTCTACCAACTTCTTTCTGGTAATTTAAGATTGTTTCTGCTTGTTTTAGCTGTTGTTCAGCTGTTTTTGGCCAATTTCAGCTTTATTCAGATATTTTCAACTTTATTTTGCTTATTTCTACTTATTTCAGATTTTTTTCAATTTCAGATTGTTTCAGATACTTCATATTATGCTGCTTTGTGCTTATTTCTGCTAGTTTCAGCTTCTTCTGCTATTTTAGCTACTATTAAGCTGTTTTTATGCTAATTTAGGCTTGTTTCAACACATTTTACATTATTTGAACTCATTTCAACTTTTTCCAGCCTAATTCTACAAAAATTTACTCTCTCTACTAATTTCTAAGACATTTAAGCTTCTTTCTGCTATTTCAGATAATATTCAGCTGTTTTTGCTATCTTAAGCTTTTTTCAGATAATTTCAACTTTATTTTGCTTATTTTTGCTTAGTTCAGATGTTTTCAGATTTCAGATTGTTTCAGATATTTTACAATATTCAGATGATGCTGCTTTATGCTTATTTCTGCTAGTTTCAGCTTCTTCTGATATTTTAGCTACTATTAAGCTGTTTTAATGCTAATTTAGGCTTGTTTCAACAAATTTTACATTATTTGAACTCATTTCAACTTTTTCCAGCATAATTCTGCAAAACTGTACTCTCTCTACTAATTTCTAAGACTTTTAAGCTTCTTTCTGCTATTTCAGATAATATTCAGCTGTTTTTGCTATCTTAAGCTTTTTTCAGATAATTTCAACTTTATTTTGCTTATTTCTGCTTAGTTCAGATTTTTTCAGATTTCAGATTGTTTCAGATATTTCAGATTATTCACAATTATGCTATTTCTAATTACTTCAGATAATTTAAGCTTATTTCTGCTATTTTAGATAATATTCAGCTGTTTATGCTATCTTTAGCTTTTTTCAGATAGTTTCCACTTTTTTTTGCTTATTTCAGATTATTTCAGATTTCAGATTGTTTAAGATGTTTCAGATTATTCCCAATTAAGCTCGTACTAAATCCTGCTGCTAATTTAAGCTTATTTCTGCTATTTTAGATAATATTCAGCTGTTTTTGACCAATTTCAGCTGATGGCCGCCAACGCTACTTTCAAATGGTTATAACTCGACCATCTTTATACATAGAGAGCTGAAATTTGGTGAGGTTGTAGCTGAGGACATTATCTATCATGTACGGAATCCAAAAAAAAATCCAAGATGGCCGACAATGCAAAAAAGTAAAAATACCATAAAATGGTCAATTTTAGTGACATTGAGCTGAAACTTGGTGTAGTGATAGCTGAGAATGTTTCCTATCAAATGCAATATCAAAATCAAAAATCCAAGATGGCCGCCAACGCTACTTTCAAATGGCTTTAACTCAGCCATCATTATACACAGAGAGTCGAAATTTGGTGAGGTTGTAGCTGAGGACATTATCTATCATGTACGGAATCCAAATCAAAAATCCAAGATGGCCGACAAAGTAAAACATTAAAAAACTGTAAAAATCCAAGATGGCCGCCAACGCTACATTCAAATGGCTTTAACTCAGCCATCTTTATTCATAGAGAGCTGAAATTTGGTGAGGTTGTAGCTGAGGGAATCCTCTATCATGTACGGAATCCAAATCAAAAATCCAAGATGGCCGACAAAGCAAAACATTAAAAATACTGTAAAATCCAAGATGGCCACCAACGCTACTTTCAAATGCTTTAACTCAGCCATCATTATACATAGAGAGCCGAAATTTGGTGAGGTTGTAGCTGAGGGAATCCTCTATCATGTACGGAATCCAAATCAAAAATCCAAGATGGCCGACAAAGCAAAACATTAAAAATACTGTAAAATCCAAGATGGCCACCAACGCTACTTTCAAATGGCTTTAAATCAGCCATATTTATTCATAGAGAGCCGAAATTTGGTGAGGTTGTAGCTATGGACATTCTTTATCATGCATTAGGTGAAACGGCCATTTTGATTGAATATGCAAATTAGGTGAAGTGGCCATTTTGGTTCAATATACAAGGCAGTTAATTGCCTTGCGAAGTAAGTCAATGCATGTATTGTTACCATTTTGGTTCTACAATTTAAGTAGACAAGTTAGCCATTTTGATTTAATAAGCACATTAGGTAAAGCGGCCATTTTGATTGAACATGCAAGTTGGGTGAAGCGGCCATTTTGGCATTCACACATGCATTTTCTCAGGAAATGCAATCTAGTTGTGTGAATGCCACATAGGCATTCACACTATAGTGATTGTGTTTATATTTATTATTATTATTATTCCGGTTACTATCCTGATTCCGTACGTTTTTTGGCACGCTACTCCTCCTACAGTTTTTGTGCTATTTCAACAATTCATATATCAAAATGTTCAGCTCATTTAGGACATGGGTGCTATGACTTTTGGTATTGGTGCAACTTTAGCTTTTTGAAATATTCAGCCTTTTCGGCCATTTTTTTCCCATTGAAAATGAATGGAGCTCATTTTACATCCTTGATATCTTTGGAACTCATTACAATATTTCACTACTCCTTTCACATTTTGGACTAGCTCAGCTTCCTTCAGCTTCCTTGTACAAAATTTTTAAAAAAATTCAGCTACTTTCAGCTAATTTCAGCTGTTTCTTCAACTGCTTTGTGCTCTTTTCAGCTTTATGCAGCTTACTTCAACATTTTTGTACTTCTACTGACTTATTTCTGCTAATTTCAGATCATTATGCTCCTTTCAGATAATTT
>JBBPBX010096419.1:0-10496 GCA_038048925.1 Garcialebias charrua | reverse complement strand
GGCAGGGGAGAGCGTGGCCAGACAGCATCGGATGGTTGTGTGTAGAATGACTGTTGTTGGGAAGAAGAGAAAAAGAGTAAAATCACAGAAGAAGACCAAATGGTGGAAGCGGAAGAAGGAAGAATGTTGTGAGAAATTCAGAAACGAGCTGTTAAATGCTCTGGGTGGTAAGCAGTGGTGGAGAAAGTACTCAAACACTGTACTTAAGTAGAAGTACAAATAAACAGACAAAAATGTACTCTAGTAAAAGTAGAAGTACCATATTAATATTCTTACTTAAGTAAAAGTAAATAAGTACTTGCTTTTAAAAATACTTAAAAGTATTAAAGTAAAAGTACTTGCTGAATGCAATACATAATGCAATGGTCTACAGTATCATTAAGTGTGTGTATTGTATGTATATTTTCTGTAATACATTAAAAGTGTTGTATCATTTTAATGAACAATGCCTCAGATAATATATGTTTTTATTGTGTTTACTCTGTGACACAGTTCACACTTGGACTTGTGCATCACTATGCGCATCATAATTTCAGGGATGACATCCAGATTTAAATTACATTAAGCAAAATAAGAATAATAAGGAATGATTAAACCTTTGAAAGTGTTTATTTAGCACAACGAAAACCAATGTGTCATTTTAACTGCAGTAAAAACATTTAAGTAAAAGTTGTCTGCCTTAAAAAATGAGCATTAGACAAAACTAACAAAGGAATAGGCTCTGATCATTTCAACTCCAGTTTGTCATGAACTCTAGTTAAAATACTGTCTAGTCAACCTTGTAATGGGTCAATAGTGAACAATATTTTAACTTCCTGACACCATTTTCAAAACTTGGACCCGAGTGTCGAGACATTTGGAGAAATCTCTTGTCTCCTAACATCATGAACTGACGCATTTTATTATTGCAGCAAGAATTTATTGTTCAAGTTCAGAAGAAGTTGGTTTTCAAAGTTTTTTGAGTCCAGTCTGGCTCTTTTGGGAGAGAGAATCTGTCCTGCTGTACTGAACAGTTTTTCAATAGTCTTTCAATAATATTTCAATAGTTTTTCAATAATATTTCAATAATCTTTCAATAAGGCCATGGGTGGTGTGTATCTTCTGGCTGACTCTCCACGGTGGAATCCATTTTGGGTGTGTTAGTGGTGCTGTGGGTGCCCCCAGCTCAATGACGTATAATACCGTACTAGAACAAGCATCACTGGTCCAGCTCTTCTTGAAGGCAGGTCTAATGTTACCTGTCCACTTTGCAGTGATTCAATGGACCAACTCCCCTCTCGACATCAGTTACTTTCAAACTAACAAACAAATAAAAAAACTGCAACGTGAAAGTACTTGTAATTCAACACATTATAGAAATGTAGTGTAGTAGAAAGTACAGATACTTCATGTCAAATGTAGTGGAGTAAAAGTAAAAGTACCCACATTTAATTCTACTTAAGTAAAGTACAGATACATGAAAAATGTACTTAAGTACAGTAACAAAGTATTTGTACTTAGTTACATCCCACCACTGGTGGTAAGAAAGAGCTTCCAAGGGACTGGGCTATTACAGCAACAGCAATTAGAGAGACCGGTAGGAAGGTACGGTACTTGGTGTGTCATCTGGACAGAGAATGGATGATAAGGAAACCTGGTGGTGGAATAGTGAAGTGCAGGACGCCGTTCAAAGAAAGAGATTAGCCAAAAAGAAATATGACAGTGAGAGGACTGAAGAGAGAAGACAGGAATATAAGGAGATGGTGAGATGGTGGTAGAGCAAAGAGGGAAGTAGCTAAGGCAAAGCAGAGGGCGTACAATGAGTTGTATGGGAGACTGGACACTAAAGAGGGCGAGAAAGACTTGTACCGATTGGCAAGACAGAGGGATCAGGCTGGAAAGGATGTGCAGCAGGTTAGGCTTATTAAAGATGGGAATGGTAATGTTCTAACAAGTGAGGAGAGTGTGATGGGAAGATGGAAGGAGTACTTTGAGGAGCTAATGAATGAAGAGAATGAAAGAGAAAGAAGAGTAGAGGTCACAAACCGTGTTTCCATCTATTTTCATTTCGAATTTTGAGCTAATTTTTGAAATCTCGCAAAAATGTAAATACAAATTAATGCGGATCAGAAGTGTTTCCATCAACTGGCTTGAAGCGCATCTACCAGGCCACGCACAGCGTCATTACGTCAGACGTCAGCGTCATTACGTCAGACGTCAGCGTTACGCATGTCTACAGTAAACAGGAAGTAGCGGTTGAAAACAGAACCCGACCACACATCTCGGCAAAATGGAGAGAATATTTCAGGTATGTGTTGCTATCGGGCAAGTTGTATTTATTCTGTCATGCCAACTAGTTTTAGCGATGTTACATGTTGTCCGGAGCGGAAACAGCTGATCAGTCACATGACGTAAATGTTCGCTACGGCAGAACTGAGTCGGCAAATCTGTTTCCATCTGTCGTTTTGCGCATCAGCTCTGTTTCGAAACCCCCAAAAACCACCTCAAGCGAGCGTATCAACTTTTGAGCGAATTAGAGGAAGTTAACTCGAATTTTGCCGTTTCCATTCAGCTTTTCTGATGCAATGCTTCAAAATGCGCATCTAGAAACCTTGATGGAAACATGGCTATAGAAACCGTGGACCAGGAAGTGGGAAAGATTAATGAGGGTGAAGTCCGGAAAGCTCTGAAAAGAATGAAGAAGGGGAAGTCAGTAGGACCTGATGACATACCAGTGGAGGTTTGGAAATGTCTTGGAGAGATGGCAGTGAGGTTTTTGACTCAAATATTTAATGGAATATTTGAGGGTGAGAAAATGCCTGAAGAATGGAGAAGAAGTGTGCTGGTTCCCATTTTTAA
Source organism: Garcialebias charrua (assembly GCA_038048925.1). NCBI lineage: Eukaryota > Metazoa > Chordata > Actinopteri > Cyprinodontiformes > Rivulidae > Garcialebias > Garcialebias charrua. The sequence continues at coordinate 7,658 of JBBPBX010096419.1, read as the reverse complement.
GAACAAGGGTGATGTACAGAGTTGTAGCAACTACAGGGGAATTAAGTTGATGAGCCACACGATGAAGATCTGGGAGAGAGTTGTGGAAGCAAGACTTAGACAAGAGGTGACTATCTGTGAGCAGCAGTATGGTTTCATGCCAAGAAAGAGCACCACAGATGCCATCTTTGCTTTGAGGATGTTGATAGAGAAGTACAGAGAGGGTCAGAAAGAACTCCATTGTGTGTTTGTGGATTTAGAAAAAGCATATGACAGGGTGCCAAGAGAGGAGGTGTGGTATTGCATGAGGAAATCTGGAGTGGCAGAAAAGTATGTTAGACTGGTACAGGACATGTATGAAGACAGCAGGACAGTGGTGAGATGTGCTGTAGGAGTGACAGATAGCTTCAAGGTGGAGGTGGGATTGCATCAAGGATCGGCTCTGAGCCCCTTCTTGTTTGCTCTGGTGATGGACCGACTAACAGATGAGGTCAGGCAGGAATCCCCATGGACTATGATGTTTGCAGATGACATTGTGATATGTGGTGAGAACAGGGAACAGGTGGAAGAGAACTTGGAGAGGTGGAGGTATTCACTTGAAAGAAGAGGAATGAAAGTCAGCCGTAGTAAGACAGAGTACATGTGTGTGAATGAGAGGGAGGCTGGTGGAACAGTGAGGCTACAAGGAGCAGAGGTCACAAAGGTGCAGGACTTCAAGTACTTGGGGTCCACTGTCCAGGAAAATGGGAAATGTGGTAAAGAGGTGAAGAAGAGAGTCCAGGCAGGATGGAGTGGATGGAGAAAAGTTTCAGGAGTGATTTGTGACAAAAAGGTGTCAGCAAAGGTCAAAGGAAAAGTTTACAAGACAGTGGTGAGACCAGCTATGTTGTATGGTCTGGAGACAGTGTCATTGACAAAAAGACAGGAGAAAGAACTGGAAGTGGCAGAAATGAAGATGCTGAGGTTCTCCTTAGGAGTGACAAGGATGGATAAGATCAGGAATGAGATCATCAGAGGTACAGCACATGTTGAACAACTGGGAGATAAAGTTAGGGAGGCCAGACTGAGATGGTTTGGACATGTCCAGAGGAGGGACAGTGGGTATATTGGTAGAAGGATGTTAGAAATGCAGCTGCCAGGAAAAAGACACAGAGGGAGGCCAAAGAGGAGATATATGGATGCAGTTAGAGAGGACATGAAGGTAGTTGGAGTGAGGACAGATGATGCAGAGGACAGAGTGAGGTGGAGGAGGATGACTCACTGTGGCGACCCCTGAAAAGGGAAAAGCCAAAAGAAGAAGAAGAAGAAGATTTTTCCATATTTTCCTAATAGAGCACTTCACTCTCAGACTGCAGGTTTACTTGTGCTCCCTAGAGTTTCCAAAAGCAGAACGGGAGGAAGATCTTTCAGTTATCAGGCTCCTCTCTTGTGGAACCAACTTCCAGTTTCTGTCCGTGAGGCTGACTGTCTAGGGCCTAGACTCTCTAGGCTTTAGACAAGGGCTATTCAACTGGCGGCCCGCAGGTGACCAGTCCGGCCCACCATTTTGGGGGTTCTGGTTTTAGTTTGGGTTTTGGGTTCTGTTTATTGCATTTATGATGCAATACAACAAAATAAACAAATCTAAACGGTAACAGATCATTGTAATACAGTACTGTACTTGGTTTAAGCATAATGTCTTTAATTGCTGGATGTCCAGCCCCTGAGCTGCTGACTTTCAGAGACTGTGACCCGGAGCAGTTTAGTTGAATGGTCCTGCTTTACAATTTCCTTTTTGATAAACTGTAAGGCTTAAGATATTAAGGCTGCCTTGGCTTTCCTGAGTTATTCCTTAGGTTGTTTTCACACACGATAGTCCGGTGGGCTCGATCCGATTGGGGACCAATATTCAGAACATTTGTTTACATTTTCAGCTGGTGCGGTTCACATTCACACTGCACTGAGTCAATCTGTTCCCCACCCCTCGCCTGTGGTGGCACTGTACCAAGAACTACTGAAGAAAACAACATAAAACATCTGAAGAAGACACTTCTTCTTCTCTGAAATATAAAACAAAAATTGAGTGGCATCAAATTGAGCAGTTTTAGGATATTTGTCATTTTTCAACAATGGACCCAGCATAAAGTGGAAGATGAGGCAGAAGACCATGGAGAATGTTGTTTTTCTCACAAGGCGGCCAACGGCTCCGTATGTAAGAGAAGGCTTGTTTTGGTTGCATTTCCCCAGAATGATCTGTGCTGTAGTCCACTTCCTGCTTTTGGAGCAGTGTCCGGTCTGCTTGCATTCACACTGAATTAGAACCGTGCCAGAGTTCACTTCAACCGAACCGAGACCTAGGTTTTTAGGCAGACCAGAGTTCGCTTTTTTGGTTCGTATCAGTTCAATTACGCATTCAAACCTCCCCAAACTAACTGGACTTTCTAGACAAACAGACTAGAGTTTGATTAAAGCAGACTAAACAGGGCTGGTGTGAATGCACCCTTAGTTTTGCTGCTATAGGCTTAAGCCCCCAGTAGCTCTGCGTTGGGCCGAACGGCGCTGCACGCCGTGCGAGCGCCGCGGCACAAGCCTTTGAATGCGGGCGTGAACGCGCCAAGCTCAAATTTTACAACCGCTTACGCGCGCGTTGTCTCACAATAAACTGCCCGGCGCGCGACTGTTTTGTATGAGACACAAATGTATTAAATTCCTCTTCTTCATCGCTGATCTGGACTTTTCTTTTGTTTTTTTGCCAAAAGTCAAGTGATCGCTTGAAGCGGTCACCATTCGCTTCCTCCTCCGATGAGGAGGAATGAATGAATTTGTCACGAGCGAACTAAAGTCATGTCCAACGTGGATGCGCCAGGTTCTAAATATTTCCTGGTGGGCTGTGGGCTGCAGGACCAGCGCTCCCTGTTTTTATTTTATTTTTTAGAACTTTTTATTAACATATAAACACAGAAAACCGCTGCGCAGCTCTTGCCTTTTTTTCTCCCACCCGACATGTCAATCAATTCAGTAGGCGTGTCAGCAAATGACCAATCAGCGACCTCAATTTGTCCCGTAGGTAAACGCTCCGCCCTGCTGCTGCTCAAATGATGTCAAGAATTTGGAGCTTCACGCTGTCAGCTATACTGTGAACTGCCTGCGCGCAGCACGCGCACGTCGAGCGGCGTGCTGCGCAACGCACAGCTATACTGGAGCCTTTAGATTACTGGAGGACAAACTGACCTATTTTCTCACTCTGCTGTTGTCGTTAGTCACTCTACTTACCTCTTTATGTAAATGTTTCAGAATCAGCTTCATCATCATTGCACAGAAGCACAACAAAATTACATTTCAGTACAGCCCATTTGAAGAAACCCAAACAAACAACAGACAGGGTAGATGGGGTGTCTGAGGCTGCAGCCTCACTGAGAAGTGCTTCTTATATCATTATGAATAGAGTCAAGTTGTTTTTGTATTGAACATTTTTTGAATTTATCATGTCCTGGATGACTGAGAATCTTCACCAGCACATTATGAATAGAGGCTATTTATATAATTACCTGTGTTTTTGGAGATTTTTTTCTCTCATAGTAACTACACCTGGACTAGCCAGTCTGTGTCTGTCCTCATCACTGTCATGTCCTCTCTAACCTCAGCAAGTCGAGACAGACGGCCTGACCATTCTGAATAATAATAATAATTATGTCTTTGTCTGTTATCTGTGTATGTTTCCCATACACAGACGAAATTCGTCTCTGCATTTAACCCAACCACCACCAGGTGGTGCAGTGAGCAGCCAGAAAGCGCTCGGGGAGCTGGAGAATTAGGTGTGCACTCATAGACACCCCAAGGTGTGTAGTGGCCGGGACGCGAACCCGCGTCCTTCGGGTCTCAAGTCAAAAGCCCTGCCACTACACCAACCCAGCTCTAATGGAAGTTTTGTCTTGTTAAAAGGGACTCCTTCCTTTCTGCCATCTCCAATGGGCTGCTCGGGATGGGAAATACTAACAAAGTGAAGATTTGAAGCAGTCTGCTGGCTTTCTTAGATCCATAACTTTAGTGATTGGCATTTCATAAATATGCATTATACGTGAATGTATTTTATTTAAAGTAAGAAATAAAATGAACATGATAGAATTTGAACCTGGATCTGAACTAAATTTATGATTCAGACTTTTTTGTGTGTGTGCATATATACATTTGCTTGAATTGTTTTGAATTAGGGCAGCACGGTAGCACAACTGCAGAGCTGCTGCCTCTCAGCGAGCAGGTCCCTGGTTCAAATCCCTGTCCGGGGGTCTTTCTGGGTGGAGTTTGCATGTTCTCTCTGTGCATGCGTGGGCTTTCTCCAGGTACTCCAGTTTCCTCCCACAGACCAAAAACATGCATGTTAGACTGATTGGTAATTCTAAGTTGTCTCTAAGTGTGAGTGAGAGAGTGAATGGTTGTTTGTCTTATGTGTCCCTGTGATGGACTGAAGACCCGCCCAGGGTGTCCCCCGCCCCTCGCACAGTGATTGATGGACATGGGCATCGGCTACCCCCATGACCCAAAATGGAAGAAGCAGGTAAAAGATAATGGATGTTTTGAATTACTTCTTTACATAAGGTTGAGCAATGCAGTGATGAAGATCCTTTTGAATGTCTGAACTGTAATGATGATAAAATTGCAGTGTTTCTGTTATAACCAGACCTACATGTGAACTTCCCCTTTTGCTGGATAAAAAGAAGTTCATAGAAATATGCCAGCAATAAAACTTCACAGAATAAAATGGTACAGTGCGTTTAGTAAAACACCTGGTGTGCACTGTTCATAGAAATATCTGCAGACACGCCACTGTTTCAGACTTGACTAACTCTGAACACTTCTCGGATCAGTCAAGCGTACTGCGATGTGATCAGTGTTGCTCAGAGAGCTAACAGATCATCCGCGATGACAAGAAGTAACCGCATCCTGAGCAGCCGAAACACCAAATCTTGCTGATCATATTTTCATGCATTTGTCTAAACAAAATTTTTTGATCTTGCATAATTTTCAGCTTTCACACTTTTCTATTTTTATTTCTAATTGGGAACCGTGGGGCTTGATGTACAGCGGCACATCAGGCCCGAGTGAGGCCACGGCCTCTGAAAGAAGAACAAAACAAGAAGTGAGAAATTCAAACAGGAAGTATTTATGTTCTGCTATTAAGAGCAATTAAAAGTTCTTACAGGGACAGTAAAAAAGATTGATTACAAAGCGTTACAGCGTTTAAATGTAATGCTGTGAAAGATGTAATCATGCAGGGTACTGCTACTAAAAGCTCCTATAATGCACGATTGTCCCTCATAGACTGAAGTCAAACTTCATAACTTATCTGCACCAGTCTAAGAATTAAATGTTTTATTTTATGAAAAAAAAAGACATATTTAAAGACTCAAATATACAAATGTTAGCATTTAAATCTGCATTTCTTTCTTAAAAACCTGAGTATTTTGGATTTAGTGTGAAACTAGAAAAAGGGGGAAAATGAAAACAAATCAATCAAATAAAAAATAAACCTAATTATTGTAATTTGCAGCTTCAAAATATTTCTTGGTAAAGTACAGGCATCATGAAAGAAGCCCATGTGTTACGTATGGACCCAGGGTTTTTGTGGTTACTAATGTACTTTCGGGTAATTCTCCCCTCCCCAATGACACCCAAACGCTCAAGATGTCGGTGATCTTTTATTCTTTCTGTTTTCCCCCCAAGAAATCGTTTTCTGAAATGAATGCAAAGGCACTACTGCATTTACCGTACTTTTCGCCGTATAAGTCGCTTTGTCCAATTATTGGCAATAATTTGGAAAATCCATAAATACGTTGTTTCGCCCTATAAGTCGCATCTATTATGCGTCACCGCTACGCGACGCGTCAGCGCCTCATTTGCCCTGCTGAAAATGGCGGCCACAGAAGCGAGCGAGCACGGAAGGACTTTACAAGATTAACACGGTAAAAACAATTATTTGTTGCTAAAAATTATAGCTGACATTATAGCACAAGGGTTCCTGAGCTTAACCGTTCCTTAATCAATTCACGAAATGGTCAAATCTGCTGGATTTAAATTGTTTTGGTTTGACGTCTTCCAAACGGTCGCGTGCGCTGCAAAAATAAATTATAAATAAATCGAATTTTATCTCAAATGTCTCATACAGGTCAACAGTTTGTAAATTAAACCCATATAATTACACTCTGTAAGCTAAAAAAAATCTGCCCAGTGGTTTATGAGCTATTTATCTAAATAGTAGGTATCTGTTTACGGTAGCTAACCGCTAACAACAAAGCTAAAAGATTGATTTTTTTTTTTAAATCTCAAACATCTCATAAAGCTAGTCAGTTGTAAATGTCCATACAGTGATTACATTCTGTAAGTTTGATAAAAATCTGTCCTGTGTTCTTGACTTATCTTGCTAACAAACACAGAGCTAACAGAAGTTACCTCCAGAGCAGGAGGCCGGGCAGCGACAGAGTCAGTCCGAGCAGAGGAGGCTTTTTTCGTACACATGAGCTAGAAACGGTCGGTGGACTCTCTGGAAGTGTCCCCCTGGACAAAAGTGGTACTGCACCATTTTTTTTGCAAAATGAAAAACGGTCATATCTGAGCCAAAAATTGGTCTAAAAATATGGGAAAAAATCCATAAATATGTCGCTTCGCCGTATAATTCTCAGGACATGCAAATTAGTAAAAAAAAAAAACAGCGACTTATACGCCAAAAAGTACGGTAACTTGTTCTGGATGTTTTTAGAAATTCTTCACTAATAATGATCGTTAAAAAAGAGCAGCTGTGTGAGGTATAGGGTGTGAAATGCAGGGCACCCCTCCCTCCACTGACCCTGAAAAAACTAGACCAGTCTGCTCTCACCTGGGACGGGGAGCATTCAGGATGTCCACCTGGGACAGGTAATGTTCAGGCCTCATTCATGCCATGCTCTGCTGTTGCTGAGGCCCTCCTGCTCACCTGCGAGACAAATTCATCCCTGCTGTCCGAGGACAAATGAGTCCATTCATGTGGAGGCTCCCAGAGACAAACTGGGGGGCGGCAGGTACAGTACAGCACTAATGTCTGTGAAGGCTCAGGGGAGTGGGTGTCTGGAGCTGCCATCCTCTTCCACGCCCAGCATTCCCAGCCTCTGTCCCACTCCCCTCGCTTTCACTGGCAGGTAACAGGAGATCAACACGAGAGTTGGAGCTGAGGACATCTTGGAGCACGGCCAGGAGGGCGAGGATGAAACTCAGGTGACGGCTCCAGGATGCATCCTCTGGACACTCCCACAGGGACTGATGACCAGAGAATGGGGACACATTTGGAGGACAGTAGAAACCCACAGAGACCTGATGTTCTCTGCTTGAACTCTCAAGCTGTTCTGCCTGCCACTGTGGGCGAACGATGGCTGCACGGGAGGGGGATTAAGTGACAGGGCCGCCCTCAGTGATTGTTTTCTTGTTCTTTTTATTATGAACATTTTTTCTTCTTCTATCAAACCATTTCTGCACACTTTGTGATTTAAAAAAAAATTTGTTCACGTATCAAAACTTTTAGTTTATCCACGAGATGGGTACTACGACGAGTCATGGTTTTGTTACTTTTAAAAACATTTAGTTTCATTTACAAATATTCCACCCCACCCCTAGAAACACATTGAGGTCTTTTCACTTCCTTTAAAAAACTCTCTTTGAAAACTGCTTCATCA
>JBBPBX010096418.1:0-13033 GCA_038048925.1 Garcialebias charrua | reverse complement strand
TCACTTAATCGCATGATAAATGAAAATGATCAAACTCATTTTGATTTATCGGCTTTATCGTTTCTTTGCATTTATCTCGTTCTACTGAAAACACTGGATGACAAAAGGCTCAACTTCGATGCTCTTCACTGACCCTTCCCTTTCTCTTTAAAATCTGTTTTAACCGTCCAGAATCGTGTTTTTCAATCGTTAAAAGCAGCTAAGCTGAGCAGCTAAGTTATGAGCTAAGCTAACAGGTCAACCTCGGGGAAAAAACCTCTTGTCTTGTCGAAGCTCCAAAATTCACAGTTGAAACCTGTGCCTTTATGTAAAATGTTGTTTTTCTCTGCAAAAAGAAGCTGAGAACTTGTTTGCCGATTTTTTTTAATTTAACGCTTTGTGTGAAAAATGCTATGCTAAAGAGCTCAAACCACACCGAGCGTCCACCATTTTGAGAACCGAAAAAAGGAAAGACAGCCCATGTCACGTTAAAGGAGCTGTATGTAACTTTTCTAACAACATATTTTTAACATATTTCTTCACTCTGTCACTACCTCCTGACATACTGATTTTAGACAAGTAATCTCTGAAAAAAACTATTGTCCCCTTGCTTCTCTAAAAGCATTTCTAAAAAGCCACAGTGACACGCCGTTAACCAGCCAATAAAAACAGAGTTTGTAACCAGCCAATAAAAACAGAGCTTGAATTTGAATTTCAGCAGAGCAAGGGTAACAGAGCCATATATGGCTCTGAGGGGGAGGGACCAGAAACGTGTCTCTGTTCAAAATTTTCCTAAGTTCCAGCGTGTTCCAGAAATTACATACTGAACCTTTAAGGGGCCTCCCTCCCATTTTTATTAAAGAGACACGCTGGTCGCTCCCTCACTATTCATCCTTTGGTTTAAACAGTCTACTGCCATCCGGTAGTCAAAAAACAGGTACTACATTCAAAATAAATTAACCAACATTTCTTCTTAAATTTGACAATAATCACTAATTATTGTCAAATTTTAAACAATATCATAGTTTATCACAATTTCTGAGACGATCTCCAGCAAAATTTGTTATCATGACAGGACTAGTCTACAGCATATTCCCAGATAATAACCCATGTGAAACAAGTTAAGTGTGCTCAGTCAGAGTCAACTAAATGAGATAATTGGCCATTAGCCTTAAGTTCAGGTTCAAACTAAAGGCAGAGATACACTTGAGCGTCCTCAGGTACGCCACTCTACGCGCGCATTTTGTGCGCATGTGTTTTGCTGCTATACTTCAGAAACTATCAGCTTTCAAACGCTCGCGTTCTCCTTGTTGTAATATGAGCAGCTGCGCACGGAGGGGACTCAACTGAGCTCGCTGATTGGTCACTTGCTGACACGCCTACTGAAATGATTGACAGCTTTCTCAGTCAGCTCATGTAGCTCGCTGAAGACCGCGGCGGTGTTCATGCGGTGTTTCTACTATATATGTTATAAAAAGTTCTCTCAGAAATAAAAATAATAACAGGGAGTGCTTTTCCTGCAGCACACAGCCCACCAGGGATATTTAAAACATCGCGCACCCAGGTAGGACCTGAATTCATTCATTTCATTCATGGAGTGAACGGAGGAAGAAGTGATTACTTGACTTTAGGCAAAAAAACAAAAGAAAAGGCCCGATCAGCGATAAAGAAGGGGAATTTATTTCATTTGTGTAACATACAAAACAGTCCGGCGCCGGGGAAGTTTATGGTCAGACACCGCGCATCGCGCACGTAAAAAAAAAAGCTTTGCGCGTACATGCCCTGAGGGGCTACGCTTTTGCCTTGGCGTACGTACGTTGCGTATAGGCGTATCGTGAGGACGCTCGAGTGTATCTCGCCCTTAACCGTTTTCTTTAAACTGAGGTCAAATCAAAAAGCCGTCTACTGCAAGGAAGATACTTACTGATCACAACCTTTCTCAAACATCCAAACTATCACTTTAGGTACACTTTAACTTTCAGTCTCCATTTATTGTCTGGTGCTTATCAGATGTTATTTTTTAAATTTCTTATCCATTTTTGGCCACACTAACCATGTTTCCATCCATTTTCATTTCGAATTTTGAGCTAATTTTTGAAAGCTCGCAAATATGTAAATACAAATTAATGCGGATCAGAAGTGTTTCCATCTACTGGCTTGTAGCGCATCTACCAAGCCACGCACAGCGTCATTACGTCAGAGTCATTACGTCAGACGTCAGACGTCAGCACTGCGCATGTCTACAGTAAACAGGAAGTAGCGGTTGAAAACAGAACCCGGCCACACATCTCGTCAAAATGGAGAGAATATTTCAGGTACGTGTTGCTATCGGGCAAGTTGTATTTATTCTGTCATGCCAACTAGTTTTAGCGATGTTACATGTTGTCCGGAGCGGAAACAGCTGAACGTCACGTGACGTGAATGTTCGCTACGGCAGAACTGAGTCGGAAAATCTGTTTCCATCTGTCGTTTTGCGCATCTGCTCATTTTCGAAGATCCCAAAAACCACCTCAAGCGAGCGTATAAACTTTTTGGCGAAGTTGAGGAAGTAAATTCGGATTTTGCCGTTTCCATTAAGCTTTTCTGCTGCGATACTTCAAAATGCGCAGCTAGAAACCTTGATGGAAACACGGCTACTGTGCGAACAGAATCTTGGTTTCCTGTTCTTATTCGATAGTAGCGTGGTCCTCGGTGTGGTCCTCTCTGCTTCAAGGTTTGACGTTTAGTGTTCAGGTTGTTCATGCCTTTGTTGTAAAGAATGGTTATGTGAGCTACTGTTGCATTTCAATCAACTTCAACCAGTTTGCCCATTGTCCTCAGACTTCGAGGCACTCAACTGCTGCCCACTTACATTCTATGTAAACCTTAGAAATGGTTGTGCATGAAAATCCCAGTGGATAAGCAGTTTATGGAACACTCAAATCACCAACAACCATGTTATGTTAAAAACAAAAACACCTAAAATCCCCTTTCTCCACCGTTCTGATGCCTGGTTTAATCTCACTTTGGTCATTCAGCTTTTTCAGAAAGTGTTTTGAACTACTCATCAAAATTACTACTACAAGGAAAACAAACTCTGTATCTTAACAACAAAAAGTCAGCCTGTGTCTAATCCAAAGGACAAATATTTAGAAACTGAGCTTCAGTGTAGTCTGTAACCTTTAATTAAATTACCGTTAGCCCAAAACTTTCTTGGTCTGATCTTGTAAACTTGGAGCTTCAATAAATCTTCCATTTGCCGGTCCACAAAAAAAGAACAGTTTCTGGGAGGAGCTGAAGACTAAGGTTTTAAGTCTAACTAATGCTGTGACCAACATGTTCAATAAACCAGAACCAGTGTAATGCCTACACTGCTTAAGTCAAGAGAACCATTAAGAGCTTGATGTGAAATCCAAGCAGCGACAGAAGACATCCTCTGTTTAAAATTCAAATATCTCCAGCTGTGTTTGTGAATTCTGGCCGTGTGTTACACAGAGCCGCATTCAAAAATCACTAGTGACAACTTAAAAGATAAACATTAAGTTTACAGCTTAATGTAAAATCATTATGGGGATTTTAACACCAGATGGTCTTTATGGCGCCTATTATATGTGTTGAATAAACAATACTGTAACAATTGCCATCTGCAACGGTGGTTGAAGTTGACAAAAAAAAAAATGCTGCCTGGAAGTTGTGTTAACAGTGCAAAGGGGATTCACAAACCTGACAGTTTGCAGCCTGTTTGTAAATCCTCTGGCAACAATGAGGTGCAAAAAACCCTCCAAAAACCCAACAAAAACAGCTACCAGTATTTAAAAAGTTAAGACTGACGCAAAAAATGTGACTGACTTATTTTGGAACAAATATTTGCAGTTGTATACAGTCAACACTGTGGGGAAAAAAAAAAATCAGACCTCAAGATATTTTGCGCAACTCCAAATTGAAACGATCTCCAGCGCCGAGTGTTGTGTGATCTTTAAAAATAGAACTATTTTCACAGCACACTAATTAGAAGGAATAAATCTTGTTCAGTCAAACAACTCGTATGTGTTTAAATATATTTATTGTAAAACTCAGTTCGAGTTTGACGTCTTGTCTAAATTTGTCCAATAACTCTGATCAAGTTAGCACATGTCACTAAGCGACGACTGTCAAGTGCCCATGGGTGGGGGTGAAGGGTCTAAAAAGATGTAAGCAGCAGCAGCAATGCTATTTAGACGGAGGCATGACTTTTGCACCTTAAGAGATGATGATTGAGCTTAATCCCCAAAGGTTTTCAACAACCTAAACTTTCACTAACAGTCCATGGTCATTTTGAAAGTCAGTGAGAGTAACACCTGTATAACTTCAACTGTATTTAGCATTTCATAAGAAAAGTTGACCTTGGGAATAGGAAATTTACAGTTTGAGCTATTTGGGACACTGTAGCCATCTTCAATGTACTTTCTAGTGGTCTTCATATTTCAAATTCAATTCCTCAATCTTTTAATAACAATTCAGCTTATAGTTCAATGATGGCCAAATGATCCCGTCCACTTGATAAAATACAAAGTTAAGAGAAATGTGAGTCAAGTTCAGTTCTTTCCATTTCCAATATTAGAGTCAGAGTCAGAGTCAGAGAGTCTTTATTGTCATTTGCACCGCATGTGGTACATGAGATGAAAACGAGATTATGTACACGAGGTCCCAGTTACATCCAACAACAAATGAAAGAGAAAAACAGTAATAACATCGAGAACTAACTAAGAAAAACATCAACTAGTAATACACTAAGCCTAATATAGTGGGAATAAACAGCAGCACGAACATGAGTTTGTATGAGCAGATGGTCACAGATGAACACAGATGAACACAGCAACAAGAAAACATATCAGCATCAGCATGATGTGATATTTTGCAGTGTTTATTTTAATTTTATTTTTATTTATTCATGAGTCTAACAGCCTCAGGGTAGAAGCTGTTCCTCAGTCTAGTGGTTCTACACTTGATGCTCCTCAACCTCCGTCCTGAGGGGAGTGGGGCAAAGAGTGAGTGTGCTGGATGAGTGAGGTCTTTCATGATACAGGTGGCTCTTTTCCTGCATCTAGAGGTGTAAATGTCTGTGATGGTGGGGAGACTGACTCCAACAGACTTCTGTGCAGCCTTCACCACTCTCTGCAGAGCTTTCCTCTCTTCAACTGTGCAGCCTCCATGCCACACGTTGATGCTGGAGCACAGGATGCTCTCCACTGCACACCTGTAGAAGGAGGTGAGGACTGGGCTGCTCAGACCAGCTCGTCTCAGCCGTCTGAGGAAGTAGAGTCTCTGATGACCTTTCTTGATCAGGCTGGTGGTGTTGTTGCTCCAGCTGAGGTTATCATTCATGTGTACACCCAAGTATTTGTAGCTGGAGACCACTTCCACTGCAGACCCGCCTATTTTCAGTGGGGCATGGGTGTGTTTGTTCCTTCTGAAGTCCACAATCATCTCCTTTGTCTTCTTCACATTCATGTGAAGATTATTCTCTTTGCACCAGCTCTCCAGGTGTTCCACCTCCTGTCTGTAGCTGGACTCATCATTGTTTGTGATGCATCCCACCACCGCTGTATCATCTGCAAACTTAACAATATGACAGCCTGGAAGTGTGGCTGTACAATCATATGTGAGCAGAGTGAACAGAAGGGGGCTCAGCACACATCCCTGAGGAGAGCCAGTGCTGAGGGTTATGGTGGAGGAGGAGAAGTTGTGGATCTTCACGGACTGTGGTCTGCATGTTAGTCTGCCGCCACCGGTTTATGAATGTGTGTAGCATTCAATATATGTGTAGCACTTTGAGATTTTCAGTAATGAAAAGTGCGTTATAAATTGAATTAATTATTATTATTATTATTAAGTCTAGTACCCAGTTACAAATAGAGGGGCTTAGTCCAAGTGTAGATAGTTTGTCTATCAGAGTTTGGGGGATCATGGTGTTGAAGGCAGATGTGAAGTCCACAAAGAGCAGACGCACGTATGAGTCTTTCTGATCCAGGTGGGTGAGAGCAGTGTGGACCACGGAAGAAATGGCGTCCTCTGTTGATCGGTTCTCACGGTATGCGTATTGATGAGGGTCCTCATTGATGTTGACGGTTGCCTTGATGTGGGACATGACCAGTTTCTCAAAACATTTAGCGACTATCGGGGTGAGGGCCACCGGTCTATAGTCATTCAGACCAGTCACTGTGGAGCTCTTTGGGACTGGGATGATGGTCGCGGTTATGGTTATTATAACGGATAGTGGTGTAACAATACATCAATTTAAATCGATATATCGATTAAATGATTAGATTATATTGTGGAAAACTAAAATATCGATTCATATAGTCATCTTTAAAATGCGCTTTTATTTTGAAATTCCCAAGGCACGTCTGTGTCACCATTTCCGTGCACGGCTGCGCTCTGCGGCCACCTCAGCAACATGGCAGACGAGACAGAAAACACGGATAATGAAATTCACTCTCCTGCTGGATTTAAATCAACACTGTGGAAATATTTTGGATTCCAACAGAAGGACGGCTCCAAACAGACAGAACTCATGTCGTATGCAACAGGTGCCAGTGTGAATTCAAATACTCGGGAAACAACTAATTTGGCTGTTCACCTGAAGAAACACGGCATTGAAAGCCATGTTATGTAAACTCAATATCTATTTTTGTTTCGGAGAAATGCGAGGCTATATTGAACAAGTCATTTATTTTTATTTTTTCATTAAGAATTTTTTAATGCCTGTAATAACAGAAATAAAATGGTTAAATCATATTTGAATTGTTTTTGTAGATTTATTTATATGTAAATGAGATGGGCATTTTATATTGCAATATATCGATCATGTGAGTTGAATAGAATCGAAATCGTATTGTGATAGACTTTGTGATATTGAGAAAAATCATATTGTCATACAAACAAATCAATATAATATCGTATTGTGGTAAAGCTGGTGGTTTACATCCGTAATAACTGAAACAAAAGTACCGGTACTGAAGTTTTACATAGAAAAATGCAAACTTATACAGTAAGTTCAATTATAACCAAAAATAAAATAAAAAATTCAGCTCATAAAAGGCACCCCAGCTAAGAAAAAAACAACAGATTCCAGTGAAATAATTGGGATTACTGGTACATCAAATGATGTCATACCATGTAGAGAAAAACTGAAGGAAGTTAGTGGACATGGTAGCTAAGAGCTTGCACATGTAAAGGGAGTAGTAGGTGGCACAGGCTCCTGGTTCATTTAGGTTACAGTCTTATGCCTCATCCTCACCTAAAGCATATCGCGCTTCCAAAAATCTCCAAACGCACTGTACTGGCTGCTTGTCAACAGATGACTGTCCTCATCTAACGCGTCTGCAGTGGGAGGAGGAGCGTGTTGGTCCTCTTCCGGTCCGGTGTTTGTTTATTTCCGGTCTCAGAAAAATGGCGGACGCAATACGAAGAATTGCCTTGTACTTAATCTACAAAGCAGCAACACGCAGACGCCGTGCACAACGACGATTCTGGATTCACCCCACATTAGAGAGGCGTCATGGATTCGGTGAATTTCACCATCTGATCCAGGAGCTGCGCGCAGACGAGGAGCGCTTTCAGCGGTACTTCCGTGTCACCCGCCCCCAGTTTGACGACCTGCTGTAAGTTTCTCCTCCATGTTTACCGCGGGATTTTTTTCATCTGTTAAACGTTTCGCGCGGTGCCCACCTAATTCCGTCCCGTCGTCGTTGCGTGATCACATGGCAGAGTCTCTCCTGATTGGTCCTGATTGTTTGCTGCTGAGCAGCGAGCTGAATCTAGCTGTGGAAGCACGGAATGCCGTGCTTCCACACAGTCGTTGCTCGGATGCGACGCGGGAGTAGGAAACAGCTGCTGCTCACTTTCGCGCTGCTTGTATGCTGTAGATGCGCCGCGACACGACCCGCTGCTCCAAGATTCACGTCCCCATAGACTTCAATGTAAAGTGGCTGCTTCGGCTGCGCGAGATGCGTGCGGTGGGGATCCAGCATTAAGGTGCATCACAGCCCAGCATGAATTCAACTTGTTGGATATACACACAATGGGACAAGCTGCTAGCTTAAGGCCATTGACAAAGGAGGCCCATTATATTTAGGTTAATGTGAATAATATGAAAGCTGTAAATGGCTCAATGAATGGTTTGTGTGGAAAACAACTATTTTAGACCAACTATTTCCAGACTTATACAGTTTGTTTTTGAAACAAAACAGATTTTTAATAAAGTTTGTACCATAAATGTCAGGATGGGATGGAGAAAGCAGAGTAAAGGGGAAAAATGATGGAAGACAAAATGGGGATAATGGAGCAAGCAGAAAGAAAGAGGGAGAGAACAGATGATTGCATGAAATGAAAGAGGGATTGCAAGGAGGAGGGAGGGTGGGGGGAGATAGAGCTGGACAGGAGGGAGAGAGAGAGAGAGAGAGAGAGAGAGAGAGAGAGTGAGCCAAATGGAGTGGTGAGAGAAAGAGGAAGAGAAAATGAGAGGCAGCAGTGGGGGATGGGAGGATGTAGAGTGAGAACAAGAGCGAGACAGAAAAAAGAGCGATGAGATGGAGTGAGACATGAGTGAGATGGAGAGAGAGAGAGAGAGAGAGCGAGAGAGAGAGAGACAAGAAGGGGCAGTGTGCAACGTGAGATGAAGACAGAAAGAAAAGGAGAGGAAGGGAGGACAGGGAGGGGTAAAGCATGATGGAAACCCAGAAAAAAAGCAGAGAAACATGGAGGGAGAGAGAATAAAGAGGAAGAGAGGAGGAACAGAAAGGGGGGAGGGGAGAGAGAAAAACAAAAAGAGAGAGAGAAAAGGGAGCAAGCGACGATGGAAAAGAGCACAAACCCGATGTGAGTGTTTCGTGGTTTCACAGACAGGGCTGCAGCCAAAACAGAAAAGAGCGATGATGCTGGTCTTCAGTGGTGCTCTAGATTTAAACATGCTAATATTCACATCAGCAGTAATAATCACCAACAGCCAACATAAAAAAATCAATCTTTTATCACTCCTAGCTGCAAAAAACCCAACAGAGGGACCTAAAGGATAGGAGTTGTCCAAATCATCAAGGTCCACGAGCTGTGAGCAGAAGGATGCAGAGATGGTATGAAGCAGGACCGCTGGAAACTTAATCTAATTCAATACTAGCTGTGTTTCCATCCATTTTCATTTCGAATTTTGAGCTACCTCGCAAATATGTAAATACAAATTAATGCAGATCAGAAGTGTTTCCATCTACTGGCTTGAAGCGCTTCTTCCAAGCCGCGCACAGCGTCATTACGTCAGACGTCAGCGTCATTACGTCAGACGTCACGTCAGCACTGCGCATGTCTACAGTAAACAGGAAGTACCCTGATGCATGCTCAATAATCCAGGTAGAAAAATCTAAAAAAGCTAAGTCTGGTCCTCTGGACATTCAAAAAACAAAAAAACAAAACAAAGCAAAAAATTGTAGAAACGTTTCGTCTTTCGTCCGAAAGACTTCCTCAGTCTGAGGTGCTGGGTTCAGCTCAGTCTTATAAATAGCACCCTCTCACAGTGTTACACAACCAGTTGGCTGATGACAGCCTGAAACCAGCTGCTCACATGATCAAGGAGGACCATCAGCCTAACAATGGATCGTTAGCACCCTGATGGTTGTTTGCTATTCACAGAGGGCTGAGTGATACCAGCAATCACAGCATTGTAGGAGGGGGACAGTTGAACTCGGAGGCCTCCACCCCTGTTTAATGATGGGCGGTTTCTTTTCACAAAGATGGCCTCCTTTACTCCTCTCTCAAACCATCGTTCCTCTCTATCAAGGATGTGAACATCTTCATCCCTGAAAGAGTGACCGCTCTTCTCCACAGTAGGCGTGTTTCCATCAAGGTTTCTAGGTGCGCATTATGAAGCATCGCATCAGAAAAGCTAAATGGAAACGGCATAATTCGAGTTAACTTCCTCTAAGTCGCTCTAAAGTTTATACGCTCGCTTGAGGTAGTTTTTGGGGAGTCGATTCAGAGCTGAGTCGGCTAAACGACAGATGGAAACAGATTAGCCGACTCAGTTCTGCCGCAGCGAACATTCACGTCACGTGACTGATCAGCTGTTTCCGCTCCGGACAACATGTAACATCGCTAAAACTAGTTGGCATGACAGAATAAATACAACTTGCCCGATAGCAACACATACCTGAAATATTCTCTCCATTTTGCCGAGATGTCTGTTTTCAAACGCTACTTCCTGTTTACTGTGGAAGTGCGTAACGCTGACGTCTGACGTATGGCGCTGACGTGTGACGTAATGACGCTGACGTCTGACGTAGAGACGCTTTGCGTGGCATTGCAGATGCGCTTCAAGCCAGTTAATGGAAACACTTCTGATCCTCATAATTTTAATTTACATTTTAGCGAAATTTTCTAAAATTCGCTCAAAAATCGAATTTAAATTGGATGGAAACATAGCTAGTAACTCGTCTGCTTAATCCCATTAAGCAAACTCTTGAGGACTCTGCTCAAAAATGCGAGCTGTTTCTTTCATCTTTTAAAACCAAAATTGACACTATCAGATCTCAGCTCCACAACCTCCCTGTTCTCAGTGTGCCATCTACCCGTCTGCATTCTGGGACCCTTAACAGCTTTGACGAAGTTGTTCAGAGTGAGGTGGAGGCCATCATCAAGAAAATGAAGCCTTCATCCTGCGCCCTGGATCCTTTCCCCTCGTCTCTCATAAAATCCAATCACTCTGCAATAGGCCCACTTATCACTCAAATAATAAATCAGTCTCTTCAATCTGGTCATGTTCCACTGCCTCTAAAAACTGCCATCATTAGGCCTCTTCTGAAAAAATCTAATTTGGATCCAGACATTTTTTCTAATTACCGCCCAATTTCACACCTCCCTTTTCTGTCTAAAGTGCTGGAAAAAGCTGTTGCTGCTCAGCTGCAGGATCACTTACAACAACACTCCCTGTATGAGAAGTTCCAGTCTGGATTCAGGGCAGCTCACAGTACTGAGACTGCACTGCTGAGGGTTACTAATGATGTCCTCTTGGCTGCTGACACTGGTTCTCCCTCCATCCTTGTCCTCCTTGACCTCACTGCAGCCTTCGACACTGTGGACCATAGTATCCTCCTCCACCGTCTTCATGTGGAGGTCGGTCTCTGTGACACCGTCCTGGACTGGTTTAAATCTTTCCTCTCCAATAGGCTGGAATGTGTTAGTCTTGGCAACGCCACGTCCCAGACAGTCTCTGTCTCCTGTGGTGTCCCTCAGGGGTCGGTTCTGGGGCCCCTGTTGTTTTCCCTTTACATGCTGCCTTTAGGTCAAATTATTAATCAGTTCAACATTTCTTTTCACTGTTATGCCGACGATACACAGCTTTACATCAGGACTGGAGCATCCTCATCTTCCACCTTGTCATCTCCATCTTCACTCACTGCCCTCTCTGCCTGCCTGGAGGCAATTAGGGCATGGATGAATCAGAACTTTCTTCAATTAAACTGCTCCAAGACCGAGGCCATACTGATTGGCACCCCTCACCAGGTACAGACATCTACTATAACAACACTTTCCTTTTCTGGACAAGACATCCCCCTCTCCACCTCTGTTACTAATCTTGGAATAAAAATGGACTCCAATCTTACATTTGAAAATCACATTAAGCTTCTGTTTAAAACTTGCTTCTTCCATCTTCGAAACATCTCTAGACTTCGCCCATCCCTAACTTTTTCCGATGCTGAGAAGCTCGTCCATGCTTTTGTCTCCTCCAGGCTCGACTACTGCAACTCCCTGTTTATTGGAATCCCTGGCAAAAACCTTCAGAAACTTCAGTATATTCAAAACAGTGCAGCAAGGATCTTGTTGCGAGTTCGTAAATTTGAACATATTACGCCCATTCTTCATAACCTTCATTGGCTTCCTGTCGCCTACAGAATTCAGTACAAAACTGCTCTCATTACACATCAATGCTTACATGGAGCTTCACCAGATTATCTGAAGGATATTCTTATTCCACACTCATCCACCCGGTCGCTGCGGTCACAGAACAGTAATCTCCTTCACATTCCGAGAACCAAATTAAGGACCATGGGAGACCGGGCTTTCAGTGTGGCTGCCCCCCGCCTGTGGAACTCTCTTCCTGACTGTCTGAGGGTCCCACAGTCTGTGGTTGACTTTAAGAGCGGCTTGAAGACCTTTCTTTTCAACCGAGCATACTCTGCCTCCTCATGATTCTACTTTTGATCTTAGTTGATACTGTTATTGATTTTACTTGTTTTATTACTTGTTTATTGACATTTAATTTCTGTTGCACCTTGTAGCACTTTGAGATTTTCATTAATGAAAAGTGCGTTATAAATTGAATTCATTATTATTATTATTATTATTACTGGCCTGGAGATGAGTGTAGACTGCAGAGTCCTGACCTGATGATGTTGATCTTCTGTGCTGGGCCATCCTTTTGGCCAGTGGCTGTTTAGTTTCCCCGATATAAGACTGATCACAGCCCTCCTGACACTGAACAGCATACACAATGTTACTCTGTTTTTGCCGGGGGACTGGATCTTTGGGATGAACCAGTTTTTGCCGTAATGTATTTTGAGGTTTAAAAGCCACTGGGACGTTGTGTTTAGAAAATAAACGTCTCAATGTCTCTGAAACCCCTGCAACATATGGAATGGCCACTGGTCTGGGTCTGGGTTCCTTCTTTTCACCTGATGGCTGGCTGGAGTCCTGTTTGGGTTTCTTCTCTGCTTTCAGGAAGGCCCAGTTAGGATATCCACATTTCTCTAGAGCCTGTTTTGTGTGTGATTTCTCCTTCTGTCTGGCTCCTGCGTTAGTGGGGACGCTGTCTGCTCTGTGGTACAGAGTCCTGATGACTCCTAACTTGTGCTCCAGAGGGTGATGGGAGTCAAACTGTAAATACTGGTCTGTGTGGGTGGGTTTGCGGTACACCTCAGTTTGCAAATTTCCTCTATCAGAAACTGAGACCTCACAGTCCAAGAAAGCCAACCTGCCATTTCTTACATCTTCTCGTGTGAACTTGATATATTTATCCACAGAGTTGATGTGATCAGTGAAATGTTGGACT
>JBBPBX010096417.1:0-13033 GCA_038048925.1 Garcialebias charrua | reverse complement strand
TGCAGTTTTGTTCACACATACACAGATAAGCAGAGGCATAGACCAAAACACACAAGCAGGCCTACACAGAGGAGCAAAGCTGCTCATACACAGAACATAGGTGAGGACCAGACTGCCCACAGATAACGATGCTTAGAAGGGCCAGCTGCTCATACATACACGTGAAGAAGGAGACCAGAAATTTAAACAAATACAGAACGACGCATCATAAAAAAGATAAACGTCTTATTTTCTCTTCTTGTCTAGCCGGGCGTCATAGCAATGTCCAATGAAAGATTTTGGCAGTCAGCCTCATAATGTCTGGTCTTGGCTAAAAATTGACCGCCCTCACTTAAAAATAGCACAGAAGGTCTTGGTTCTGCCAACTAATGATGTGCGCAATCACACGCTTAGTTTTTGAAAAATAGACACATCACTCCAAATTTCAAGTTATTGGCCCAAGCATCGAGACAGTTCAAACCAATTCAAACCATATTATACGACGTATCAGCAAAAATGTTTTCATACTCACATTCTTGTTGATCTGTGCGATGTCTGGAAACCTCCGCCAATCTGACCCTGACGGCTCCAATCGACAGAAGATGCTAGCCAGAGAGAAACCAACTGGACTTTATTATATTTACAGTGCGCGTGGGCCCCCGCAGCACGCTTTGGTTGGAGGTCATTAGGAGCAGGTATGGGGAGAAAACCGGTCGTTTCGGCACCATAATGTTGGGGATTTTAAACACCTGTTACCTTAATAAAAACCACATAAGATAAACAAGATTATAAGTTTGACACGAATCATGAACTTTGCAAAGGGGATATGCTTTTTAATGCACTTTTGAAACTTTGTTGGTCTCAAAACACATTACAGTACATATCCGAATTGTGCGGCTACTTACGAACCATTTATACAAGAAGGAGGAGTTGACAAGTTACACAAATCTCTGACAACTTACAGATAAACAACTGGAGTCATGGTTCTGTTCAAAGCAGGAACATCTAATCAAAACATTGTCTAACCATGAACAAAGCTTAAAGACTGTCTGTTCTTCAACAAGGGGAAAAACAAACATGTTTTGTACTCTCAGAATAACTATTTAATGTGAACAGAGAACATTTGATTATAAAGTGAGCTGGGTAAGAATTATGTCAGAGTAATTAGTTTCATATGATAAATGTTGAATACATCCATCAAAAATAATATAAAATACATTTAGTAAAGTTAATGATAAGCAAGTCTAAAGAGATGTGTTTTCAGGGCAGTCTTGAACAGAGAAAGGGGGGTGGTGTTTCAAAGGTCTGGCGTTAGAGCGTTCCAGAGGTGAAGGGGCAGAGCAGGTGAAGACCCTGCTCCCCATAGTGGAGAGGCGGGCAGAGAGGGTACATGGAGATGTAGCGAAGAGGAGGATCTGAGAGAGCGTGATGGGCAAGGGCGTAACTTTAGGTCTAACATTGGGGGGGTTATGCTCTCTACCTATTTATTTATCGAATAAATTAATTTTTTTAAATGAGTCAGGATATTTTAGGGTTAAAATATATTGTAATGATTTTACTGTGATTTACTTAACTTTCCTGTTTTCTCTGTATTTATTCTGCTCTTTTTTGTTCCACATAGGTTCAACAAGTAAGAAAAAAACTCACTATGTTTCAGCATTTTTTTCAGCCATAACACATATTTTACATTTTTAAGATTTATTATATAACATACCTTAATTTCATAATTTTCAAAGACTGTGTATTTACCTGGTTCACTACAGTTTAACTAGGAAAAATTACAACAAATGATTCAAATACAGCCATAATATGACAAGAGCAGAGTAAAACCTTGCATGTCATCTTCAACAATTATGCTTAAATATTCATATTGTGTAAATTGAAATCATATTAAAGTTACCTAAAAATCAGAGAGTTACAGCTGTGTATTTAACCAGTTCATTTCAACTGTGTTAAAGCACTTGCAAGACTATGGCAGTTTCAAATCATTTGATTTTGTGAGTGCAGCAATTATCTATGAAAGAAAGTCAAAAACACAAAAGATTTTAAAAAATTTCACCACTGTATTGACACCAATAAACTATATACACTGTACAGCAAAAGTCTTGTGGACAATTCATGACAACAGTCTACATCAAAGAATACAGTGTGGCAAACTAGAGCGCATATTACACTTTGACTCTAAACAAACAAAACCATGTAAAAACTGCTCATCTTTGGTATCAACCTGTAGCTGTTTTTGGACTTTCAAACAAAAGCACCAAACACCTGTTTGTGTCTTGGTGTAAAATAAATAAATAAATGTTTCTTCAAACGGTGACGTCACGCAGCACGTGACACCAGGTGAAGTGACACATACATCCAGAGTCTTCACCCGCTTCGGATGTTATCAACCATTAAATGGCCATTATCAGTCATTATCATCCCTATACGTAGCGGTCAGATTGCCCCTCCTGTACCTCCGGTTTAAAGGTACGTTGTCACAGTTACAAGCGATGACAGCAGGCTCAGCTAATAACGCCCATTGTATGCACTGACAACATCCAAACCGGCTCAGTCTTCATGGAGGAGAACATGAAGCTGAAACACAAAACCCGCCGTGGCCTCTTTTAAGAGCAAAACATTTGCTGCTGCTGGAGGGGGGAGGAGGAAGGGGAGGAGGCTGGAGGACCGAACGACAGCTTTTACACAGAAAGCAGTCTCACCTGCTGAAACGCGCTCCTCCGCGCTGTAACGACCCTATGTATACTGCAGTTGTAGTACCTTCCCAAAGCACAAAAGGGCGCTTCCTTCATATTTAATACGTCATGACTCACCACAGAAGTCAGCAGAGTGTAGCTGGGAGCCTGACCATGTGTACACACTAACTACCCTACTCAACCTCTCATTAACGAAGTGGTGAGGAATATACGGACTATCTTCTAAATATTCATGTATGAATATTAGACTTAGCGCCATGGAGACCTGGCATTGTATGATTTTATAAGCAGTGTAATAAAAGTACAAGTGGGAACCAACATTCTTTTGCTCTTTTCCAAGCTACACCGGAGCACATGTTGCTAATGCTAAGCTAGCTCTCCTCCTACACCACCATCACGTTACAAGTGGCACCCGAACATCTCCTTTGGACCTCAGATAAATTCTTCTGGACCTCACCAGGATTTTGTCTCTCTCATAAAGTTTGGGTGAGATACTTTTGCCTTTTCTGGACACGTGGACGAGTCTTTGGCCTGTACACTGGAAAAAATGCCCCTCTAAAAATAAGAAAAAAAAAAAGTAAAATAAGATTTTTTTGCTTGAAATAAGCAAAAAAATCTGCCAATGGAACAAGTGAAAATTCACTTGACAAGATTCTTAAAATAAGACATTTTGTTCAAGTCAAACAAGATATGCGGAATCTTGAAACTAGCTACAAAAATCTAGTTTTGAGCAATATTTTACTACAATTGTGAGCTTTTATTGTCTTATAATAAGATTCTGATGCTCAAAAGTAGTATACTGGAGAAAAGTCTACTCTGAAAACAAGTTTAAAACAACTTAAAATTAGTTTTTTTTTTGATTGAAATAAGCAAAAAGATCTGGTAACAAGTGAAAACGATATGCGGAATCTTGAAACTAGCTACAAAAATCTAGTTTTGAGCAATATTTTACTACAATTGTGAGCTTTTCTTGTCTTATAATAAGATTCTGATGCTCAAAAGTAGTACACTGGAGAAAAGTCTACTCTGAAAACAAGTTTAAAACAACTTAAAATTAGATTTTTTTTGACTGAAATAAGCAAAAAGATCTTCCAACAAGTGAAAATTGTCTTGACACGATTTCTAAAAATAAGACATTTTATCTTTTTACAAGATAAACAATCTTAAACCTAGCTGCAAAAAATCTCATTCTTAGCAATATTTTACTACAATTGAGCGTGTGATGCTTAAAATTAGTATACATCCCTAAAACTTTTACTCATTTTTAGTTCTACAGATGTTTCAAATGTTTCTCCAACCCGTTATCAAATTTAACCAACAAACGTAATAATACATGTCTTGTCAAAACCTTCAAACATTTTCTGTAATGACAAAAAATGAAAGGTATTCTTTAACTTCAACACATTTATTTTATCACAATGGTTTCAGCAGCAATGCAACAACTACTACTCCCAATTACAACTGTAGTTAACACTTGATTATATTTTTAAAAAATAATATAAAACACCTTCAACAAAATAAAAACAATTTTTGCTATGAAAAATGGAGAGTATACTACTGGGCACCATGAAAAATGAGGGAGCCACTACAACTTCAAATGTTTAAACATAAAATGTCTTTGGGAAATGTTGTGATGGGCACATCTCCTACCGTGAGCAGGCAGTTGGACGAACACACAATCAGAATTGGACAGGAGAGGGAGAGTTTTCCTGGGGGCTTTGAGGTCCTGTTTTTCCTGAAACACAAAGACATATTTCTGTTGGCATGATGAATCATATTTTAAGATTGTGGAATATAAGCCAGATAAATAAATAAAATAAAGAGAGAACCTGTAAAACTATCATGTTAAATATGACGCGGTTGAAAATTTGGGTGCACTAACTGTGCTGGTGAACCAAAAAAAAGTTTAGAAACACCAGTGCAATCAGTGCAAGAAGTTAGTGTAGAACCATGGGAAAAAATGTATCAATTAAAAAAATGATTTTGAGTAAGATATTTCCAGCAACCTGCAAAGATTTTGTTTCTTTCCACCTTGAAATAGGTGATAGGTAATAAATATATTAGGCTTAGTGTATTACTAGTTGATGTTTTTCTTAGTTAATTCTAGATGTTATTACTGTTTTTCTCTTGCATTTGTTGTTGGATGTAACTGGGACCCCGTGTACATAATCTCGTTTTCATCACATGTACCACATGCGGTGCAAATGACAATAAAGACTCTCTGACTCTGACTCTGAAAACTTTAATATCCAAATACTATGTTAGGTTTATTCTTTAAAAAATAATAACACCAATTTCTCATTAACATTCAAATAATAATGCATTATTGTAATTAAAAAGATAAATTAATCTACATTTCTGGAAATGTTTGAATTATCAGAATAATCCAGGTTATCAATATTATACTTTTGATAACAATTTACCTTTGTCCACGAGAGGAAGACCTCGACCTCCAACGCCGCCTCTGAGAAAGGGACTGTCTTGGCCAGGTCTGACTGATCTGTTTAAAGCATGCAACAGCAAAATTGGTACACATCGCATCGTGAGTTAGATGAATTGTTACATCTCTAATTTTGATCATATTTAAATTAAATACCTTTGATCATTAGAAAGAGACTCAGAGGGACTCCTGCTACCATTGCATCCCAAGATTTGAGATTGAGTGCTTGAAGGGATGTCCATCGGGGTTCTTTCTGCATTTTAGAGGGTTTAAACATAAGTGTTAATATGTCAAAAATGTAAATTACTTTACACAAGGTTTCCAAGTACCCCAAGATGATAGTTGTGCAATATTTACCTGACTGTGCATTCATCCTTTTAGGAGGAGTTGGAAGAGCAAAGTCATCTATAATAAAACAGTCAACAGTAAAAAATAAATTAAAATAAAAGTGATTTTACATCTATAGTAAGTAATTAGCCTGTTACTGATATGGTGGTGATTGAAATACTACATAGATTTGTTCTTAAAAAAAGAAATAAAAGTTACATGGATTAGCTTATTATGTGCAGGATGTGGCTTATTTTTATTGTGAAATATGTAACAAAAAGTGTAAGTGACTTAGCTGTGCGTTTGCAGTAAGAACAATTGCATACCTCCAATGATTCTAGAATTGTCAGCCCACCTTGTGTGACATGACCCACCACCAAGGTATAACTATCCTCTTTTGATGTGGTATACCCCCAAATTAATCAGTGGTGAAAAAAAATTTAACATACCCTCACAAGGAAAAACATTTCTAGACTTCTTGGTAGCTTTTTGACCTAAAATAAATAAAAAAATATACATGCTGTAAGACAGTAGTCATATTTTGAACAAACTATACCTGTGAAGGAAATTTTGTGACCGATTGTCAGATGCAGTTTTGTATTTCATACTTTTTGATCATTGCAGCCATAACGTTAAAACAGAGAATTGGTGTGTCTTATCATACGAGGCCTTTCCGTGTGCATAACAAAGTTGGTTACGTTCTAATGTCTGATGCAAACGGTACCACCTTCATGCAACCACGAAGTCAGGTTGATTCATCATTATTGCAGAAGAGGTTTTCTGGGAGTTCTTGAGTTTGCAGCTGAGAGAGCCTGGGACAGCTTAGGCTCGGTTTTGTCTTGCTTTTCCGATAAGGCCAAGGTTTTTTACTCTGAGGCCTGATGCTGCCTGGCTTTGGCTCACTGTTTGGCTTTGCAGTTCCACAAATTAATGCAACAATAAACGGCTCTAACTTTTTCACACTGCAGAGAATGGGCAAAATTTGTACATTTGATGATTTAAATAATGGTACACCATCTACATTGAAATTTAGCTGTATCTCATTTTCTGTTGAAAAAAAATTGGGATACTGTGAGCACATTTTCAGAAGTCCTGTCTCCACACCAAAGTTTTGATACTTTGCATTTCACTTTCTATTTCTCTCCTACATTTTTTTTTCTTTTTTCTGTTGTTTGTTGTTTAATGTATTTGTATCATTGCTGTTCATCATTCTTTAGTTTGTAGCAGGTCGCTTTTGTAAATGAGCCCTCGAGGCTCAATGAGATTTACCTGACTAAATAAAGGTTGAATGAATGAAAAAGTAGAGGAACTGGCCACCACATAGATCTGTGACGTCTATTTCACTGGGATTTCCTAACAGGGTTCTGGCATCTTTTGGTAGCCGGTGTCCATGTTTGCGTAGCACCAATAGCAGCTCATCTACTGATGTGCATGTCACCTTATTCTTTACAGCCCATTTAACCAAATCACTTCTCAGATCACTTGGTTCCTCCTCGGACAAAGTTCCAATTTCTACATCACTTTCACTACTGTATCACTGTTTGGCAGGAGGCAATCATCTTGATATTCATCTTCTCCTGTATCAGGTTGGTTGTGTATCTGTATGTCTATTGGGCTATCAGCAAAAGAAAGTTCTGGGTTCTCATTTGAGGGACCTGGATTCTCTTCTGAGTCACTAGACTCCACCAGTCGTCTCCATTTTTTGTGATACATCTGGGAGTGAAATAAAAACCAACAATATTTCTAAGCCTAAATGTTTTATAAATAGAAACATTAAATTTTAAAATAAGAAGTGAAAACAGTCAATCATTTTTAAACATATTTCAAATTAACCTGTCTAATTTTTTCAAAAATGTAAAAAATTACTTTTTTACAGGATTACAGTACTTTCAGATCAAAATGGATGGCTGGGTTAGGTTTGGAGACAACTCACCACTGAAGGCGACTTGGATCGTGTTTTTCCAAATCTGTGGAAAAGAGCAAGGAGAGGAATGTGAAATCTCAACCTTATTTTAAAAGTTTGTGGATGGAAAGTATGTCAATATACCACATTCACCAACAGAGACATTGAACATTCTTGTTTAGACAAATACCCATGAAGCAGGTGTGTTTGAGGCCTCTGCACATTCTCCATCAGCAGTAGATTAATACCCCTCTGCTTAGTTCATGTAACATTAACATTTATCTTTGTGTGACCACAGCCAATGCTGACAGATATAAGAGGGGGAAATGTTTTTTTTAAGCACATGATTAAAAAAAGTCATTAATGATGGGCAGTACATGTATAGGGGATAAGTTTTATCGTTTAATGTTAAACATATTTCTGAGACATTTTAGGCTTAGTGGCTGAAGAGTTATGACACTGTTTTATATGTTAAACATATTTCTGAGACATTTTAGGCTTAGTGGCTGAAGAGTTATGACACTGTTTTATACACCGTTTACTGATTTTATATGCTCAGGAAATGTTACTGTTTGATTAAACTATTCTCTCTGGACTTTAGACAAACACGAATTACATGGTTTACTAGTTTAGTTACCATAGAAGCCCATTTTTCATATAATCATAACTTAATCAAGTAGTTTCTCTTCATCCAGTGCAGGTAACATAGTTACTGCCGCTGGTCCACAGACAACAATACATTGTGCTCGATAACCAGAACACATCACACATAATATATATACTACTATGATAGACTACATTATTACTTAAAGGCTAATACACTTAGAGTTCACATCTGGTAAATCTTTATCAAAATTTCAAAATCTGTGCAAACCTGCACAAAAACGTTTTTGAGCTGTAATTTATAAACCATAAAGTGTATCATTTAGAACTGGCTCCAGGTGATTTGCCTCATATGACCTCTTCAACTGTTAAAAAATACAAATTACATTGTTTTTTGTATACCGTATTCGTCGGTCTATAATACGCTCCCGTGTATAATACGCTTTGGCCAATTATTGCCAATAAACCAGAAAAAAAGTACATAATACGCTTCTGTGTTTAATATGCATCTATTATGCGTCACCACTACGCGACGCGTCAGCGCCTCGTTTGCCCTGCTTAGGCCAAGAAGGCTCACCAGCGTCTCTACTTTCTCCGCAAGCTGAAAAGGGCTGGAGCTTCAACCCCCATCATGTGCACCTTCTACAGAGGTGCCATAGAAAGTGTCCTGACCAGCTGCATCACTGTGTGGTTTGGTGCATGTACTGCATCCTGCCGCAAGAGCCTCCAGCGCATCGTGAGAGCAGCTGAGAAGATCGTCGGCACCTCCTTCCCCTCACTGCAGGACTTACACAGCAACCGCCTCACTCGGAAAGCCCTCTGCATGGCAGGTGATCCCACACACCCACTACACAGCTGCTTCAGACTGCTGCCATCAGGGAGGAGACTGAGGAGTCTCCAGGCTCGAACCAGCAGACTGAGAGACAGCTCTGTTCATCAGGCAGTCAGGATGCTAAACACTCTGCCTGCTCTGCCTCCCCTCCCATTTGAACTGCCTTAACACAAAAAACTTTCTCACACATTACCACTCAACACAAAGTTTTTAACACTGGACTCTGTGTCATCAAACGGGTTATTCACTAAACTCTCGGTCATGTGCTCATTCAGTTTGCACTACTTCTCATATTTGCACTAATGTTTGTATTACATCACTGCCTATAGTCATACTACTGTTTACATTCACTGTTTACATTTATTAATACTGTTTACATTTATTACTACTGTTTACATTTATTACTACTGTTTACATTTATTACTACTGTTTACATTTACACTACTTTTATATCTACACTACTGCTGATACATATACAGTATTCTCTGACCAGCCTTATTTAAGGATGCCCAATGTGCCTTACTGCATATGCCACTTTGCCTCTATACCAACATCAACTACCTCATACATATACTGTGTACATTAACTCATATGCTGCTTTGTGCCACTCTGCAATATGCCACTTTGCCTCTATACCAACATCAACTACCTCATACATATACTGTGTACATTAACTCATATGCTGCTGTGCCACTCTTTGCAAATGTCAATGCTAGAACCTTCAGTTTATTTTATAGATATACAAAATCAAAGTCAAAGTCAACTTTATTGTCAGAACTGCAATATGTACAGGACATACACAGGATTGAAATTGCGTTTCTCTCAGTCCCTCGGTGCAACAGTAACCATCTAAACACTAAACACTAAAACATTTAATAAACATAAGCATAAAATAGTAAAAGTGTAACACTGTCCTGAGTTTTTTCATAGTAGTATAAAAGTATGAAAATTTACACCAACACTGAAACACCAAACACCCAATGAACATAAGCATAAAATGAAATAATAAAAGTGTAATACTGTCCTGAGTTTTTTCATAGTAGTATAAAAAGTATATCTATAAAATAAACTTAAGGTTCTAGCATTGACATTTGCAAAGAGTAGCACAGCAGCATAGGGCTGTGCGATATGACGATATATATCGTGGGGACGATAGAAACGTGTCTATCGTGCTACTTTCCTTCTATCGTCTCTATCGTGATAAATAAGAATAAAAAAATAACTGTCGCAAAGAAGCTTCATATGGGGTTTTGCGAGATGACGGCGCTGCTTTATGTTTGACGCACGCGCGGGTTTGCGACACATGCTTTACGTTGTTAAACTCGAGAGCAACAGAGCCGCAGGCGCATGAAGCCGGTGTCTCAACAAGGAGAAACAGCTGCACAGGCAGCCCAAGAAGAATAACTTTTACCAAAAAGAGGGGGAAGCTCACCTTGTTAGCTTCCATTATTTCGCTCCGCTGAAACTCTGAGACAAAATGGGTCCAGAGGACACGAACCCAGAGTCCAACCGAGTCCGAACTCGGGTCCAGTTAACCAATACAAAACAGACCAGAGACACAACAGAACCGGAATCAAACGCAACGTTTTCTCTTTTCTGTTTCTTGCTTTGTTTACTCAAACTTCAGAGCGGATTTCTTCTTCGTGAGTTTCATTAGCAGCTGTTGTTTTACCGCCACCTGCAGGAAAAATTTGGACCAAAGTAGAAAAGGAGTTGTTTGTTTGTTAATTTATTCATTTTATAAAATGAAATACAACAATTAACGTATTCATAATAAAAAATAAAAATAAAATGAAAGGTAGCAGATGAAGAATAAATCTTATTAAATCTGCTCCTTATTCATCTAATAACAGTTCAAACAATATTTTCTATAACAAAATAAGTAAATAACTCAAATTCACATATATCACACATTAAATAAGATTCATTTATATATTTTTTTAGCAATTCATTTTTTACCAGTTTCTTAAATACAAGGAATGATTTGGCTTCCTTAACATTTGTCATTTGGCATTAAGTCATTCCATAATCGTACTCCTTGAATTAAGGTAGATCTTAGGTAGATCTAGTTTCTACTTTGGTCCAAATTTCCTTGTTCTTTTTGTTCACATTCTTATAAATGTAACTATCTGTAGTAAAATAATAAAATAAAAAAACTTTGGTCCAAATTTTTGCTGTACACACACACACACACACACACATCGTGTTGTATATATCGTGATATATATCGTTATCGTGATATAAAAAAGTCCATATCGTGATATATGATTTTTTCCATATCGCCCAGCAGCATATAGTTAATGTACACAGTATATGTATGAGGTAGTTGATGTTGGTATAGAGGCAAAGTGGCATATGCAGTAAGGCACATAAGGCACATTTGGCATCCTTAGATAAGGCTAGTCAGAGAATGCTGTATATGTATCTGCAGTAGTGTAGATAAAAGTAGTGTAAATGTAAACAGTAGTAATAAATGTAAAACAGTAGTAATAAATGTAAACCGTATTAATAAATGTAAACAGTGAATGTAAACAGTAGTATGACTATAGGCAGTAATGTAATACAAACATTAGTGCAAATATGAGAAGTAGTGCAAACTGAA
Organism: Garcialebias charrua; assembly: GCA_038048925.1. Lineage (NCBI taxonomy): Eukaryota > Metazoa > Chordata > Actinopteri > Cyprinodontiformes > Rivulidae > Garcialebias > Garcialebias charrua. The sequence goes on along the minus strand of JBBPBX010096417.1, from coordinate 1,648 downwards.
TGAGCACATGACCGAGAGTTTAGTGAATAACCCGTTTGATGACACAGGGTCCAGTGTTAAAAACTTTGTGTTGAGTGGTAATGTGTGAGAAAGTTTTTTGTGTTAAGGCAGTTCAAATGGGAGGGGAGGCAGAGCAGGCAGAGTGTTTAGCATTCTGACTGCCTGATGAACAGAGCTGTCTCTCAGTCTGCTGGTACGAGCCTGGAGACTCCTCAGTCTCCTCCCTGATGGCAGCAGTCTAAAGCGGCTGTGTAGTGGGTGTGTGGGATCACCTGCCATGCAGAGGGCTTTCCGAGTGAGGCGTTTGCTGTGTAAGTCCTGCAGTGAGGGCAAGGAGGTGCCGACGATCTTCTCAGCTGCTCTCACGATGCGCTGGAGGCTCTTGCGGCATGATGCAGTACATGCACCAAACCACACCGTGTTCCTAGACCTGCGAAAGGCTTTCGATACTGTTTCCCACAGCATTTTAATAAGCAAACTATCAAATTATGGACTGTCTCGTCAGACAATAAACTGGATTACATCATACCTAAGTGGCAGGAAACAATGTGTTCGAGTAAATCACACACTGTCCCCCTTTCAAGACTGCACCATGGGAGTTCCGCAGGGCTCTATTTTAGGGCCGCTGCTTTTTAGTCTATACATCAATGATCTCCCCTCAATGTGTGATATTAATATCATCATGTATGCGGACGATACTGTTTTGTTCACTCATGGAAAAAATATAACAGAAGTGGCCACAAAATTGACAGGAGAATTGAAAAAGGTTGCTGCCTGGCTACAAAACTGCTGTCTCACATTAAATGTAGAAAAGACAGTTGCAATGTACTTTACAAACAGAAATAAATGTTTGGATTATCCTGATATCCATATAAATGGGGAAAAAATAAAAAATGTAAACAACTTCACCTATTTAGGTGTTACCCTTGACTCAAACTTGAATTTCAGAAACCATGTAAAGAAACTGCGCAACTCTTTAAAATTTAGTCTGGTGAACTTCAGGTACATACGAGGATCTCTTACTACTGAGGCATCATATATGTACTTAAACTCTATGATTTTCTCGCGTTTTCTGTATTGCATGACTAGCTGGTCACAGGCTAGTAAAACAGCTCTAAAGCCTCTTGAATCAATGTTCAAAAGTGCAATAAAAATTCATGATAGGAAATCCAGACAATATCACCACTGTCATATTCTTTTCAAATATGATCTTTTAAACTTTGACAATTTAATATTTCATGCAAATATTTGTCTACTTTTTAAAATCATCCATGGTATGGCTGCTCCTCCTCTAAGAAGGTTTGTCATATTGAACTCAGAAAAAACAACTCGAGTCACAAGGGCGACCTCTAGAGGAGAGTGCAGCATCCCTAAATGTAGGACCTCTTTTGCTAAATCCGTCTTTTCTGTTGTTGCCATGAGTCAGTGGAATATTCTGCCTAATGAGATTATAAAATGTACAAGTTTCCCAACGTTTGCACATCTGACAAGGAAATGGCTTTTATCAAAGCAGGTTTGCACCCACCAGTGATGACTGTGTGTGAGTGAAAGTACAGTTTGTAGGTTTGTTTGAAGAAGTGTGATTATGTATACAGGTAGTCCCCGACTTACGAGCGCTCTGACTTACGAGGTCCCGGACTTACGAGCA
>JBBPBX010096416.1:0-13033 GCA_038048925.1 Garcialebias charrua | reverse complement strand
CTCATGACAAAAATATTTAAAAATATGACAGGAGATAAAAAAAACTCAATTGTTATATGGAATATATATTTAAATACATATTTAGATTTCTAACATCCATCCATCCATCCATTATCTTTTAACCGTTTCTTCCATTTTTGGTCACGGGACTCACTGGTGCCCATGTCCAGCGATCACTGTGTGAGGGACGGGGTACTCTCTGGACAAATTGCAAGTCCATCACAGGACCACAGAGACAAACGAGACAAGCATTCACTCAGTCACTCACACCTAGGGACAATTTAGAGTTACTAAGCCTAACATGCATGTTTTTGGTCAGTGGGAGCCGGAAACTGGAGTACTCGGAGAAAACCCACGCATGCACGCAGAGGACATGCAAACTCAACCCAGCAAGGCCCCGGGACTGGGATTTGAGCCGGGTAACCAGAGGCAGCAGCTCTACCAGTTACGTCACCGTGCTGCCCTATATTTCTAACAATGGAGAATTTTTTGTACCTCTATCATTTTACATAAAAAACAAAATATGCCAGAAAATAAAGTTTCTACGCATGCATCTACTCCCAAAATCTCTAGGCCTCAAAGATGACAAGACTTTTTCTTCACTTGACTTAAAATCATACTTGTGGACTTTGAGAATCATAGCAAAAAGAAAAGAAAATACCTCGTTGCACAGCATTTGGGAGATGTGATCTTGTACCGAAGAATTTTTTACACGCCTTCCATGAATACATGGCAGAAATGTTCTAACCATCTTATTTTGTTCTTTGTTTCACTTTGCTGGTGTGTATTAAATAGTCTGCAAATAAACAAACTTAAGAGGTTTCTTGTTATGGTTTTATTTCATTGTGTTCTAAATGTGCTCATGACTTTATTATTTATTTATTTATTATTTTTTGCGCAGTTCAGTGAACTTACAAGTGGATCAATCATTAATTTTTAAAACTAATCTTCATAAAATTTAAAACTCTGATGTGATACTCATTCCCCTTCAGTCAGGTCACGGCAGTGCAACACAGTATATATGGGAATTGCGCCACCGCGCGGTTCACCTGAAGCATTACAATCACGCCCTTTTAGGGCAAGTGAGGCGTCTACGTCTCCAGAGGCCACGCCCCTCTGGTATAAAGGCGGAGTACGCCTCACGTTCGTCCTCTTTTGCATTCTTCACCTTTCGCTTGAAACCTGAACCTTCGTGGGATTTTTCTCTCTGGCTAAACTGCCTGACCGGAGGCGAGCACGCTCCCTACCTAAGGCGTCAAGAGAGAGCACCGTCCCGCGAACTGCTTAGTTAATAATAATAATAATAATAACTTTTATTTATAACGCACTTTACATCAAACAGATCTCAAAGTGCTGTTGGATAACTAACCCCAGAAGAACCGCTGTTCACGGCTTGCTAGCTCTTGCTAACTAGCCGCGCGCTCTCACTGTTAGCTCCGTCTAACTCGTTAGCTCCGTCTAACCGAGGCGCCTTCGAACAGCACGACGGAAACGTTGACGCCTTCCCCCACCAGATGGCTCTTGAGAAGGCGAAGAAAAAGCACTCGGGCAAGGCTACAAGACCGGCTAGCCCCGCGTCACGGCCTTGCCCGAACGACCGCGGCTTCGTCATCGCGTCGGCAGATACCCGCGACGCCTGCCCCGTGTGCCTAGGAACAGTTCATGCTAAGGCCGCTTTATCCAGACGCGTGCACATACTGCAGCCAGCTTCGTCTGGCCATTAGGGAGAGGTGCGTTGAGTTTGTGGTTGCTGAGATTGTTAGCGCTCCTAACGAGCGGATGACGAAGACCTCCATTTTACCTGGCTAGCGCTGCTAACTGGCTAGCTTCCTCACGGTGAACCCGCTTAGCGCCGCTAATGAGCGGACGACGAAGGACTTAATTGTAGGGTATGTGTGGAAAACTACTGTTTAGCATGCCACCTAACCTTATTCTGTTTAGCCAACATTGCTAACGTTCAAGTTTTCTGTCGCTGTTACGCTAACCTGTTTAGCCGAATCGACGATGAGGTCTTGCTAACTAAGTTTGTCTCACGCTTAGCCGAGCTAGCGTCCGAGTCGCTGTCACGGCTCGACTGCCGTTTAGGCTGTTCACGGCCTGTCTAGCTCCTGCTAACTGGCCTACCAGTACCTCCCAGTTTAGGCTGTTGACGGCCTGCTAGCTCCTGCTAACTAGCCTACCAGTACCTCCCAGTTTAGGCTGTTCATGGCCTGCTAGCTCCTGCTAACTGGACCGGGCGCTCTCGTTGCTAGCTCCGTCTAATGCCGGTTACCCACTGGACCCATGTCGGGCAGCGGAAGCGGCCGGTTTACATGCAAAGTCTATGTGGAGACGCGTCGAGGCGCGGCGTATCGTGAAGCGGCGCGTTTTGAGTGTTTGAAGCGGCGCGGCGGCACGCGGTAGTTCCTTTCCGTGCACGCGCGCGTCCGAAGCAACCTACGCGTTGAGCAGCGTCGGATCGAAAAGTTGATATTTTGCGGCTCGACGTTGCTCGATCGCAACAACCAATCGGGAGAGCCTCTGCTATGTGATTACACAACGACAACGGGACTTTTTTTGGACTTTTTAAACTTACCCCATCGAGCCTCCATGAATTGGAACCAGACTCCGGTAAGAAACTTGGCATTTTAAACAGTTGCTGCTGTCCGCTCCAGCGTACGATCACCCCAAACATAAAAAAAAAAAACGTTTTAATCTCAACAAAGACTGTCGGAGCTGCAGTTCGGCTCGTAGAAAACCCACTCCAGTAGGAACGGGGGTCACGTGCTGCTGATTTTATCTGCCAGCAGCATGAAAACACAACAACTACCCGGAAAACGAGCTAGACTCCTTCCTCTAACTCCCCCCAGTGCGCGTCATCAGACACGTCTCAGTGTCTCCCAGTGGGACCGTGACAAGCGGCCAAAAGGGGGCGGCAGGAGCGTTCTGACAATTTAGGTGGGTACCCGGCATAACTGAGACCGCCTTCTTCGAACAGCACAGTCCAAGGGGAGAATTTTCTGCTTGATACCCGCTTAGCTCTGCTAACGGGTAGCCTTTCTACGCCTACAAAGACAGTGAAAGACCCACTACTGTCCGAGGCCTTCTGACCGAAGACGTAGCTGGAGTCTGATGAAACAAAGGACATTGTGGCGCTGAGAGCTTATCCACCCACGGGTTAAAGGAAAGCTCTCAGACGTTAACCACGTCGGAGTTCCAAGGAACCCTGATCGAGGGGACAAGGGCGAGCAGATGGAACCTCCCCCAAACGAAGGAAGCTAACAGCTGCCCCTGACGAAGCCTCCGACGAGGAGCAAGGCGTCACAGAGGGAGCAAAGGACTTTTCACAAGAAGCTGCAGCGGTGCCTGTCGAAGCACACGGCTCCATTCCAGCTCTGTTTGACCTAGCCTGGTCCAGACACAGGTTCGTCCCCAGGCAAGCTGGACAGTCTAGGACGGCGTCCACGAGCAGAGACAAGAAGCAGAAGTTAGCCTAATGGTACATCCACACCAAACAGCGTTTCAACTTCAAAAAAGCTCGTCACACACGCAAGTGGACGCACTGGACCCACAGTGGTGTCCAGACCAGAACGCGAAGCTGCGGCGGTGTGGCGGCGGGGGGTGTGGGAGGAGCTTACAGGTATACGGAGTTCCTCACTGCACTCCGCCAGGCAAGGAGCTTTTTATTTCTGTCTCTGTAGAGCAGACTTGACTGGTCGTAAAGGACTTGTCGCGAACACACAGCTACAATGAGTTTCTCTTCCACTTTGCGGGTTTTTCTGTGTCCCACAAACAATACGTCACATAGTTGCGCAATACCCGTCCCCTCGTTTCCGCGTCACATAGGGACTCTCCCCCTCTCTTCTCCCCCCGACTCTCCCTGATCAACCAATCAGGGAGAGTTGAATGGCGTTTGAACGGCGAAAACTTCAGCTAAATCAACGCGTGCTTTGGAGGCTGAAGCGGGTTCACGTGCACGGAAAATGCTTTCCAGCCCGCACGTGACGTGACGCCCGATGCCAAGACGCGCCTCCAGGCGCGTCCCCCATTGACTTTGCATGTAAACTGGACGCTCCTGCAGTTGAAACGCTGTTAGGTGTGGACGTACCATAACTTCTCAGCTGCTTCAGAAGCTATCCAGGCCTCTTCACCTCAAGGGAAAAAGAAGGGCCGATTGTTGTTTACCACAAACTGCAGTCAAGAAACCCAGACTGACTAGTCATGTTTGTTCCACAATGCACAAAACACTTTTTCCCATGGGTGTAATAAAGAACAATTATTGTTTTCAGACAATAAGAGCTCAAAATGTGAAAAGTGTCCTGGCCTCTTCACCTCAGAGGAAAAAGAAGGGCTGACTGTTGTTTACCACAGACTGCGGTCAAGAAACCCAGACTGACTGGTCATGTTTGTTCCACAATGTACAAAACACATTTTCCCATGTGTGTAATGAAGAACAATTATTGTTTTCAGACGATAAAAGCTCAAAATGTTAAAAGTGTCCTGTGTTTCACGAATCAGCACAAATACACCACCTTTTCACGAAGCCAGGGTTAACAAAGAGGTCACAGTCGTTCAGTACAGCCTGTCGACCCACCTCTGATAAGACCAACAAAAAACAAAACAAAACAAAAAACGGGACATGAGTCCACTTTATGTGGAGCGTCTCTGTTGAATAAGCCCAACGCCCACTAGAGGGCGACACAGGCCCTCAAATGGAATCAAGCTCCCTGTCGTACGTTGTGACTCACTCCCCCTCCCCTCCTGAGACAACGTCATATAACCTCGCGAAGGGTGATGGACGTTGTAGCTCAGGTGGAGCTGAAATAGCACAAAAGAAACGGAAAATAGAATCAGAGGTAATAAAAGAAATCATCCTATTAAATAGTATTCTACCAGAAAATTTATCTGAAGAACAAAAGATAAAATTAAACCAGTTACAACTGAACCTGGACAATATTTACATTTCCAAAGCTAAAGGAGCTTACATTAGACATAAATGGTTAGAAGAGGGAGAAAAAAAACTCTAGTTACTTTTTTAGATTGGAAAAAAGGCATCAAATATCGAACAGCATTATAAAACTTAAAATAAACGACAATATATGTGAAGACCCAGTTCAGAGCTACCTTCTGTGAAACTTTCTTCCAAGAACTTTATCAATCAAAATGTTCTGATGAAACTATCACACAATTTATTAATTCTTTGAATAAAGTACAAAAAATAAGTCAAATGAATAAAGAGCAGTGGGATTCCCAGATTACAATTGAAGATGTCCAAAAGTCCATCAACAAACTAAATTTAAATAAGTCACCGGGTACTGACGGTCTCAATGCAGAATTTTATAAGAAGTTTTCAGAACAGCTGTCACCTTTTTTACATCAAGTTTATCTTGAAAGTTTTGATTCTGGATCACCCAGTTTTGATTCTGGATCACTGGACTCAAGTTTTGATTCTGGATCACTGGACTCAAGGTGGTGGTGGGGGGGGGGGGTTGTCCTGCAGCTTGTGACGTCACAAGCTGCAGGATTTGAAAACGAGACATTTATATCACTGAAAAATAAATATACTTAGAGTAAATATAAGTAAATATACCACTGGGTGCATTTTTTTGGGCCCTAGGACTGTTTTTTTAAGAAGTACATAACAAAAGTTGAGTAAAAAAAACATTAAAAAGTGAATTTTGCATCTTTGGTCCCCTTTAACAACAGTTGAACCAACAGGAAATGGACAAGGAACAGAATAAGAATGGTTCATCAGTGTGATGAGACCTTGGGTCATTGTTCACTAGCAAGGACCACGCCACAAGATATAAGTTTAAAGATTTATTGATGGAAGAAGGAGGTGGGGAGAAATGGAAGGGTGAGGGGAAGGATAAGGGAAGGGGTGAGGAAGTAGGAGAGAAGGGATGAAGGGATGAAGGGGTGAAGGGATATGAGTCAGGTGGATAAGGTCTGCCGAGGAGGATGCTGATGGGCTTTAGGAAGTGAAGACTCGGGTGGGGATATGTCTTCGGGAAGCTGATCTTCTTAATGTTTCCCGGCCCGCTTAGGATCCCCCAGCGGTACCTGCAACGTTGAGAAACGAGAAAATGACGTTAGTATGACACATAAGGGCAAACACGATGAAGGGTAAGGGTGGGTGGGATCGACGAAACGTAACACACAGAGAACGGCTCACAAGCAGGGAATATATAGGCTACTTGGATAATTGAAGGTGTGGTTTGAGGCGTGGTCCTGCTCCCGAACCTAAGTTAACATATTAACTCCATTTCACTAGCAAGGACCACGCCACAAGATATAAGTTTAAAGATTTATTGATGGAAGAAGGAGGTGGGGAGAAAGGGAAGGGTGAGGGGAAGGATAAGGGAAGGGGTGAGGAAGTAGGAGAGAAGGGATGAATGGATGAAGGGATGAGTCAGGTGGATAAGGTCTGCCGAGGAGGATGCTGATGGGCTTTAGGAAGTGAAGACTCGGGTGGGGATATGTCTTCGGGAAGCTGATCTTCTTAATGTTTCCCGGCCCGCTTAGGATCCCCAAAAGAGTCTGGTGAATTAAACTGAACTGAGGAGAGAATGGGCTTGAAACAAGTCATTGAGGTTATTTCGAATGTAGGAACGATAGGCTAGTGAAGACCAGCGACCTATAATTTGAATGGTTTGATTAGAGATGCCTTGGCTAGAAGTGGAAGAGGCTGCGCCGATGCGGAAAGAATGGATTGAGTAGTGATCGGGTGATATGCCTGATTTTAGCAGGACTTGGCGAAGATGACGAGAGAACCAGAAGCGAGGTGTTAGATTTCCAGATTCTGAAATGAGGAGTGGATTGTGAGGAGAAGCGTTAGCTGCGTATCGGGACTGAGGAAAGAAGTAAGGCGAAACAGGTATAAGAAACTTATAGTTTTGCACGAGCTAAGGAAAGAAGTAAGGCGAAACAGGTATAAGGGATGAGAAACTGCAAATTGATCGGTCTTTCTTCTTCGCAGAGTGAAAATAAGTGTGCCGTGACTGTGACAGCAATGTCGGACAGGAAAGGGTGAATGAGAGGATTATGGATAGAAGAGGTTGGAACAAATTCAGAACAGTGGAGGAAGCCAAAAGGCTAAGAGGAACATGGATTCTAAGGTTTGGTCTACGAAATTTAAGAAAAACCAGAGTGCAGAGTGATAATGCATCTGCTAAGGAGATAGGATGAATTTAAGAAAAACCGGAGCGCAGAGTGATAATGCATCTGCTAAGGAGATCGGATGGTAGCGGGAGACGTTGAGTGATGCAGTTCGAATCTACTGTTTAGAGAGTCAGAGTCAGAGAGTCTTTATTGTCATTTGCACCGCATGTGGTACATGTGATGAAAACGAGATTATGTACACGAGGTCCCAGTTACATCCAACAACAAATGAAAGAGAAAAACAGTAATAACATCTAGAACTAACTAAGAAAAACATCAACTAGTAATACACTAAGCCTAATATAGTGGGAATAAACAGCAGCACGAACATGAGTTTGTATGAGCAGATGGTCACAGATGAACACAGATGAACACAGCAACAAGAAAACAGATCAGCATCAGTATGATGTGATATTTTGCAGTGTTTATTTTTTATTTTATTTTTATTTATTCATGAGTCTAACAGCCTCAGGGTAGAAGCTGTTCCTCAGTCTAGTGGTTCTACACTTGATGCTCCTCAACCTCCGTCCTGAGGGGAGTGGGGCAAAGAGTGAGTGTGCTGGATGAGTGAGGTCTTTCATGATGCAGGTGGCTCTTTTCCTGCATCTGGAGGTATAAATGTCTGTGATTGTGGGGAGACTGACTCCAACAGACTTCTGTGCAGCCTTCACCACTCTCTGCAGAGCTTTCCTCTCTTCAACTGTGCAGCCTCCATGCCACACGTTGATGCTGGAGCACAGGATGCTCTCCACTGCACACCTGTAGAAGGAGGTGAGGACTGGGCTGCTCAGACCAGCTCGTCTCAGCCGTCTGAGGAAGTAGAGTCTCTGATGACCTTTCTTGATCAGGCTGGTGGTGTTGTTGCTCCAGCTGAGGTTATCATTCATGTGTACACCCAAGTATTTGTAGCTGGAGACCACTTCCACTGCAGACCCACCTATTTTCAGTGGGGCATGGGTGTGTTTGTTCCTTCTGAAGTCCACAATCATCTCCTTTGTCTTCTTCACATTCATGTGAAGATTATTCTCTTTGCACCAGCTCTCCAGGTGTTCCACCTCCTGTCTGTAGCTGGACTCATCATTGTTTGTGATGCATCCCACCACCGCTGTATCATCTGCAAACTTAACAATATGACAGCCTGGAAGTGTGGCTGTACAATCATATGTGAGCAGAGTGAACAGAAGGGGGCTCAGCACACATCCCTGAGGAGAGCCAGTGCTGAGGGTTATGGTGGAGGAGGAGAAGTTGTGGATCTTCACGGACTGTGGTCTGTCTGTTAAGAAGTCTAGTACCCAGTTACAAATAGAGGGGCTTAGTCCAAGTGTAGATAGTTTGTCTATCAGAGTTTGGGGGATCATGGTGTTGAAGGCAGATGTGAAGTCCACAAAGAGCAGACGCACGTATGAGTCTTTCTGATCCAGGTGGGTGAGAGCAGTGTGGACCACGGAAGAAATGGCGTCCTCTGTTGATCGGTTCTCACGGTATGCATACTGATGAGGATCCTCGTTGATGTTGACGGTTGCCTTGATGTGGGACATTACATACTTTAATGAGCATGTTAACATGACAATAGGAAATGGAGGGGCAGTTGACGCCTGCTGTGATCATGAAGAAGAAGTTGATGCCGACTGGCTAGGTAGGACTGGACGGTGGAAGTACGAATCTTGAGGGCTAATGCCGGTTACCCACTGCACAACTCGAAACGCGCCTGCCATCCCCTTTTGGCCGCTGGTCACGGTCCCACTGAACCACTGAACACCGTCTGATGACGTACACTAGGGGGTAGCAGAGGGAGGGGTCTCTGGCTTGTTTTCCGGGTTCAGTTGTTGTTTTAACTGCACCTCCGACGGTCTTCGATGAGATTAAAACTTTTTTTTATGTTTGGGGTGATCTACACTGGAGAGGACAGCAGCCTGTCAGCAGCAACTGTAAAAATGCCACGTTTCTTACCGGAGTTTGGTTCCAATTCCTGGAGGCTCGATCCGGTGAGTTTAAAAAGTCCGAAAAAAGTCCCGTTGTGGTTGTGTAATCAGATAGCGAGGCTCTCCCGACTGTTTGCCGGATGCGTCGAGCCGCCAGAGATCAACATTTGGGACGTCTGCGGCTCGACGGCGACGCGCGCGTGCGTGTACAGGCTGCCCCCGCGCCGCTTCGATCACTTGAATCGCGCCGCTTCCTTGTTCGCCGTGACTCCACGCGTCTCCTCCATAGACTTTGAATGTAAACCGGCCGCTTCGGCCGCTCGACAAAGGGGGCAGTGGGTAACAGGCATAAGAGAGAGTAAGTAATGAAGAGGCAGAAGGAAGACACGTCGAAAGATGGAAAGGGGAGGCCTTAGGCTGCGTGAAAAGATTTAAATCGATTCCAGCCAGTCAGGTAGATTGAAAGGGTGCGAGGGGCTAAGCTGCGGAGATTTAGGTCTTGAGAAGCGAGGTGAAGATCTGATAACTGAGGATTTAGTTGAATATGGTTGAGGAAAAGGGGAAAACCGGTGTAGGAATCCTGAATCAGGAGCCGAGAGTCAGAGTTTCTGAAAATAGAAGCGAGAAAAAGAGTCAGGTATGAGGTTCCTAGATCCTGCCCAGATCCGGGGATGTGAGCAGCTTGCATCAGGAACAGATGTTGAGCAGAAACTAAAGTGAGTTTGCGCATGAACTGCATGATTTCTGGAGAATGAGATTGGCCTTTATTAATAATATCTACGACTGGCATGTTATCTGAATAGATTAGGATTTACATTTTTTGCCCATTCATGGCCCCAAAGGATCGCAACAATGACAATGGGATAGATTTCGAAAAGTGCGGAAGAAGGAGAGTTCGAGGCGGTCAGGAAGGAGTCGAAATCGGGCGGCCACATGTCGGCGAACCACCTGCCGTTGTAGTAGCTGCCGAAACCTACGGAAGGAGCTGCATCAGCGAAAAGCTGAATGTCGTCGGGGTAAGTGAGAAAATCGGTGTAGAAGAAGGAAAGTCCATTCCAGGATGAGAGAAAATGGTGCCACAGGCGCAGTTCCAGCATGCATGAGTGGTCGATGACGAGAGAACCATGAAGAGAAGAAACACTTGCAGCTTTAGAAAGAAGATGGGATGATACATAAGGCGTAGTTTAAATGATCGAGATGACAGGGAAGCCTGAAAAGATGAAGCGGTGAGAGCGAAGCCCAAAAATTCCAAAGTACATGCGCCGACGGCTTACACCCCTGAAAGAGGGACGCCTAACCGAGAGAAGATCATGGAAAGGGCACACAAACCACGACGAGGAGGAGAAGATGGGGGGTCACGATCAGGAAGTCATCCAGGAGGTGAATAACGTAAGGGAGTTTGCAAGTAGTTAAGAGGTCCAGCGAAGGCTCCAGATAGAGAAACGGAACATATTGGGGCTGCCGCGGCACCCGAATGTGAGGCAGACGGCAGAGAAATAAGCGCCATTCCAGGCCACGCCGAAGAAACGCCAAAAATCGGGGCGAACGGGCAGAACGTTGAAAGCGCTGGTAATACCAGCTTTAGAAGACTAGAACCTTGACCAGCTAAACGAATGAGCCGAGGATGGGCAGCACGTTTGTACAGCCGTGGCTGCAGGAAAGCACTGAGATGAAGATGATGAAGATGGTCAGCATGTTGTAACAGCCGTGGCTGTGTGAAAGCACTGTGATGAAGAGGAAAATGATAGTCAGCACTTCGACACAGCCGTGGCTGTGCGAAAGCACTGTGATGATGAGGACGATGACGTTGGTCGGCACTTGTTACGGCTGTGGCTGCGTGAAAGCACTGTGATGATGAGGACGATGATGAAGGTCAGCACTTCGTTACGGCTGAGGCTATGTGAAAGCACTGACGATGAGGAGAATGATGAAGACGATCGAAGAAGTCCAGCACTGTGTGTCAGCTGAGGCTGTGTTAAAGTGCATCAAATAAGACGAAAGGACGAGGGATGAGGGGCAATAGAGATGGGGGGAGGAGGGGACGAAGGGAGGAGGGAAGTAAGAACGAGGGGGATGAAGGAGGGGAATAGGGGCGAAAGGAATGGGGCGAACGGAGGTCGCCAAAGGAGAGTGCAGAAGGGCATGCGATACGAAGACCCTCGCACGAGGGGCTAATGAGAAAGGAGGCATGGGAAGAGTGGAGATAGAGTAGCTGGGGAAGTTCCGATAAAGAGGTTGCGGGTACGGACGGTAATGAAACCAGGCTCCCACAGGGGGAGCCGTCGCCATGACAGAAGGTCCCGCGGTCGCTTGGAGCAGGTTTCTGAGGCAAAGCCGTGAGCGGCGGAAAAGAAGCCGAAACCAGATTGAAATGAATGGAAGAAGGGAGCGTCAATGGTGGGATGGGCGTTGATCATGTGAAGCCAGCAAAGGCGGGGACTGAGAGACGTAGGACAAAGCTGAGAAAGGTCTGACAAAGAGGTCGTGGGTACAGGCGGTAATGCGACCCGGCTCCCACTGGGGGGAGCTGTCGCCATGACAGAGAGTCCTGCGGTCGCTTGGAGCAGATGACTGAGCCGAAGCCATGAGCGGTTTAAAAGAAGCTGAAACCAGATGTAAATGAATGGAAGAAGGGAGTGACGATGGTGGGATGGGTGGTTATTTAGTGAAGCCAGCGAAGGCTGGGACTGAAAGACGTTGGGAAAAAAGCTGGGAAAGTTCCGATAGTGCCAGTGAACTACTCGAGTTAGCACTTTGATGGCTGTTTTAAGAAAGTTTATGTATAAATCTAGTAGTCGTTTAAAGAAGTCCAATACAGCAATAGAATTATGCCACTGTTGATTAAACTCAAATATAGAGCAGTGAAATACTTACCTGTGCCTTAGAGACAGTCGTACGATAGCCTCCTGAATGGTTAGATACCATTTCTGAGTTAGTTTTAATTTAAAATACTGTACTTTAATTTAATATACTGTATTTGTTATCACTTAAGTAAATTGGACTCTGTGACTGTAATAAAGTCAGCCATCCATAAAGAGGTTGTGGGTACGGGTGGTAATGTGACCTGGCCCCCACTGGGGGGAGCTGTCGCCGTGACGGAAAATCCTGCGGTCGACGACGGAATGACGTCACGTGAGACGTTGGAAGCGGAAGCTGGAACATAAAGTTGAGGCCGCGGGATGTTCAGATGACGGTGAAGTTGTTGTCAGACGAGCGCTGAGGAGGAAAGGAGTTGAAAGAGTCTTAATTCATCGTCCGAACGGCTGAAAGGGATTTCGTGGAAAGCCGGCGACGGTTCATGGCGCGAGAAGCTGGCGTGTTGAAATGAAACTGGAAGAGGAACGCCGAGAAGCGGCCATACAGAGATCCGGTGAGTGATGCTGAGGACCGGGGAAACGAGCATGAAGACTGACGCCCCAAACAGGTCGACGACCACGAGAATGAAAAATAGATGCGGGGGGCAGATAGACGTCGGATGAGTGAGAAACCGGAGATGAAATAGTGTGAGACGGAGTATGAGGATTAAAAATACTTACCGTATTCTCCGGTGTATAAGTCACACTTTTTTGCCTACATTTCTAAGCCCTGCGACTTATAGGCCGGTGTGACTTATACGTCGATTTTTCCAATATTTTGGTCATAATTTGACTTTGGTCAAAAACTCCAAAAATGGTGCAGTACCAGTTTCGGCCGCTATGGGCGCTAATGCCTCTTATCAACAGGTCCTGTTTGCGCTCGTTCGGGCTCGTTCGTAACTAGTTAACAACTAGTTATGGGGTGTACCCACAGGGTCCTGTTCACGTGAAACCGGTCCTATTTTGGTGCCTGCCTCAACTAGGTACAAAGGTCTGGTTCTTGTTGGGTCCAGTTATGACATCAGCACAGTGTGGTCACTGATTGGTCAGGGGGCGTAGTCCTAGGTCGGAGGGCGGAGATTCAGTCTTCTCCAGTAGGTGGCGTATGCACCTGAA
>JBBPBX010096413.1:0-13034 GCA_038048925.1 Garcialebias charrua | reverse complement strand
TGGACCATACGTGGTACCGGCCGCAGGTAGGTCTTCTCTCCAATCCGAACCTCCGCTGACCGGATCCGACCGTCTGCACTCTCGATCACCTTGACAACCTCCCCGATGGGCCACGGTGCTCTCTGAAGCTGGGGATCAACCATCATGTCGATCGTGCTCTGCGTGAGGTCATCAGTAGGCCGCCTCCACTTCTGCCGAACTTCCAAGAACGGAAGGTGATGCCGCAGGAACTGCACACAGAAGTGGTCCACCATCATCTGACAGTGGCGCCAACGTCTTCTTGTGACGGTGTCAGGAGTGTAAGATGCTTGGGGTAAGGAGGCGTCCCGCCGCCCCATCAACAACATATTTGGCGTCACTGGATCAGGCTCAGCTATGTCTGATGAAACATAGCCTAAGGGCTTGGCGTTGAGAATGCCCTCAACCTTGATCTTCTTACGTATGTGCAGGAACTCGTAGTACGAGTTGGCTCGCTCCGTCTGGTAGGACTCGATCTCCTCCAGCTTCACGGTGTCCATGATGGCTGCCAGAGACTGCTGGCACCGCTCCTTCTCCTGCTGAGCCGCACAGCTCAGCTGGGAGCTCAGCAGCTTGGGCATCTTCCTCTTGCACGGATGAGGAACGTGGACGTCCACTTCCTCGTCTGAGGGGCGGAGCTTGAGCTTGGCTCCCGTGGAGTCAGACTCTTGGTCTCCACACTGAGGGGAGGAACACTCCGAGGTGTTGCTGCTGTCCGTCTGAGCTGCCGGCTGGATGCTGGTTTGACTCTGCTCTTCGGCTGCGGACGAGGATTCGGGTTTCTCGTCAGCTGGCATGGCCTCCATCGGATCAGGGTGGAGCTCAGCTTTGGATTCAGAGACACCTTCTGAACTCAGGCTGCCTTCGAATGGTTCAGTTCTGTTGGTCTCTGAGCTCTGTGGGAGGTCGGTCCTCTCCTCAGCCTTGTGTTCAGGACTAACACAGGACACGTTGTCCTCCATATGAGACCCAGGACAAAAGGCTGCATCGTCACTAGGGGGCCAGGACTTCTTGCAGTCTGGATAGTTTATGATCCTGTTGTCTTCTGAGCCCTTGGACTCAGTTTTATTTAAACTGGGGGATGTCTCCCCTTCAGCAGAGACGGGAATGTGCAAACTGGTGGACAGTACTGGACTCCCCGCCCATCCTGTTCGTAGGTTCTCTGAACCAGTCTCCATGTTCTCTTCTTCTGGTCTGTCGGGGTTTGCCACAGGATTGTTGCTATTGTCAGTAAATTCTCTCTCACTATCACAAACCAGCTTGGGCAGTTCAGGTACAGGAACAGGCTGCTTCGGCGGCTGGAAACTGTATGTGGACTGTGGCATGGTGTACTGTGGCAGGGAAGAACTGTATCCATGAGGAGCTGGCCCTACCATGACAGGCACTGGCTGGTAGACTGTCTGTACTGTAGGATGCTGAAGCTGGAGAACAGGTTGTGGAGATGGACCTGGCTGATAACCTGACGGCTGCAAGATGGGCTGTGTAATAATCGGTGGGGGCTGGTGCACAGGAGGTGCAGTGATAACTGGTGTATGCTGATACACATGCTGTGCAGCATTAACCTGCAGGGGCTGATACAAAGGCTGTGCGGTTTGATACACAGGCTGTGCGGTGTTAACTTGCGTGAGCTGATACACAAGCTGTGTGGTGTTAATTTCCATGGGCTGATACACAGGCTGTGCCGCGTTAACTTGCATGAGCTGATACACCGGCTGTGTGGTGTTACCTTGTGTGGGTTGATACACAGGCGGTGGCACTGCCATAGGGGTGTAGAGGTTCTGGCACTGAAGCATAATATTGTTTGATAGTGATGTGGGTTGCAGCACATGACGTGGTGTTGCTGGAGCCAGGGGTTGACGTGCTGGTGTTGACACAGCTGGATGTGGCTGGTATTCTGTATGGGCTGGACCTGTATAATTGTGCTGGTATTGTTGAGCATTTACAGCTGTAGTCACAGGATTAATTATTTGATAGGCTGGTTGGTATAACGTAGATATTGTGTTATACTGGCTTGTCTTATCGACTGCCGCCGCTGGGAAATGACGCTGTGAGAACCCGAGTGCTGAAAACAGCTGGCCATCTTGAATAGCAGACTTGGTCTGCAGGCTGAGTGACTGCAGCTGCTGTGCACTGGCACTTAGATTGTCATCCTGATGAGGGGCAGCATAAGACATTAGTGACTGAGGAACTTGGTAGTCCTGGAGGTGAGCTGGTAGCTGTCGTGGCCGTTCTGTTAATCTTGATGTGTCCATTTTGCTGATATGAGTGAAGTAATCCGGCTCAGAAGGACCATATGTTATGGAGAGTTAGGACTGTATGTTGATTTTTAGGAGTTTAGCTGGAGCACTTCATCCACACAGACACTCCGATCAGAGAGTGAGTCCTGACACAGCAAGATGGTGTTTTTCTTGGAGTTTAATTAACTGACCAGTTCGTTTACAGCATGCAGTTTCCTTTTCTGAGCTGTAAATTCTTCCTAACTGAAAGTAACTGGCATTAACTGTCCCTTTTGCTGTCTGTCTGGTATCTGAAATAAAGAAACGGCTAAATAAGTACAGGCTAACAAATAGCTTAGCTTACAATAAGACAGAACCTTAAACATGAAATAAACACTTGGTCTGTCTCATATTTGCGCCAAAATCGCCACCCCATTTACATATAAAAAGAGGAAATTAGCGCTCATTAACAGTGTATTAAACTCACCTTTGTCACAAACGCAGACAGGCATCAATGAGAGAAACACCAACGGCTATAAAAACCAACGGCTTTCTCAGCTCTATTTATCTATCCCCAAGGACCCCTTAGCTGTCTAACAAGATGCCTGATGTAAAAACTATGAATTAGCTAACAAAATATGAATTAGCTGTCTAGCAAGATGCCTGAACAAAACAATGCATAAATACTAAGGGAATTTATAACACTATAGCAATGGCCTGGACAGACCTTATATGATATTTGACCTTGATTTATGACCTTAACCTTGAGGCTGAGGTGATGAATACTCTGCTTGCTAATGAAGCATATGTGTATCAAATTTTGCTAAATTATCTTGAGTGCATCAGAAGTGATGGACAAGAGAACGTTTACAGATGTATGGACAATATGCTACAATATGTCCGTCTTCTGTGGACAAATTAAAAAAGTTTTCACTTTTTGGTTATTCGTCATCTATCCAGACAGATAGACAGACCAGATGGATCTTTTGAAGTAGGGTTTTGTGGAAAGGTATCAAAAAATGAATGACAGTGGACGTGCAAAGGTTTATTAAATAAAATTTGCATGAACCACATTTAAAAAACTGGAGGTTGGAGTTGTTTTACGAGAACTGCAGACGACTATGGCCTTGTACTTAAATTCACTTTTTGCTCATCAATCTGGTCAGAATTAAACTACCATATTTTTCGGAGTATAGGTCGCACCTTTTTATCATTTTTTTCATGGCCTGCGACCTATACTCAGGTGCGACCTATATATGGCTTTTTATAAAATAAGCTGATTTGTAATCATTTATTAACAAAAATTAAACTGAGACACACTCTTACAATAATGTCAGCTAACAAATATATTTTTTAGGTGTTTATCCTGCTAAAATTATTCATTTATTAAAGAAAAGTTCAGCTCAGACACATATTTGCTATAATTTTTATCAAACAAATAATTGTTTTTAAGTGTTAATCTTCTTAAAAGCCTTGCTGTGCGCTCCTGTGGCAGACATTTGCAGCAGAGCTAAACACGGTCCACATTTTGACGTAGGTGCGACCTATATTCAGGTGCGACCTATATATGGATTTTTCCAATTCTTTGGCAATAATTGGACAATGCGACCTATACTCCGAAAAATATGGTATTACTCCAAACTGAGGTCGTTCAAAGAGTGATCTGCAACAGGTAAGATATTATTTGTCAGTAAGCTCCACACTTCAAAAACTTTAGCACTGTAAACCCTTCATTCATTACTTTATTATATTTGTTTGTTTTAACAAAGAGTGCGCCCGTGTCCCCCGTCACTGAGTGAATGTTTGTAGTTTTGGAGGTGAGTGTTTTTCTGGACTGGAATTGAACAGGGAATGCAGGTAAACCTGAATGTTTCTGATGCAAGATATTCAAGTGGGGAGGAGTTACGCTGTGGAGAAGAACGGAGGGAGGTGGCCCAGAGTGATGGATCCTGGTGAATGGAAGGAGCAATTTGATTCCACCAGGTGCAATGGAGGAGCTGGGGTGGGGGTTGGCTTTGGATACCATTAAGCTTCAGCCACTCCAAGGGCTACTGCAGTCACTTGAGGAAACTACTTTTAAGCAATATTAAAACTAGAAAGCTTAGTTTCCTTAATTGATAGAAACGACTGGTTCATGTATATACACGTTGGTTGCCATCTTGGATTTTGGCAACCGAATTTTCAATAGGGATGTTTCCTGCTCCTAGATTCAGCCACACACATAAATGGAAGTTGACAAGTAGCTTACTTTTCAAGTTGTGCAGCTCAAAAGATGGACGGATGGACATTTCCATTTCTCCTTCTCGTGAGGACAAAAAGCAGCAGTTCATTTCAGGGTGACGCCGGGTCTAAGTTTAGCATCTAAACTCTTTTATTCAGGAGCGAAGCAGCATTTACCAGGTACAGAATGTGGTCCGGTACTGTTTAGCAGGTAGAAGGAGGAACATTGTAAAAAATAAAAAAAAATAAACGCTGCCTGGATTGTATGTTGCCCCAAAACCTGCAAACTGTGTGTCTTCAGCATCAGTGAAGCTTTTACAG
The DNA here is from genome assembly GCA_038048925.1 of Garcialebias charrua. Lineage (NCBI taxonomy): Eukaryota > Metazoa > Chordata > Actinopteri > Cyprinodontiformes > Rivulidae > Garcialebias > Garcialebias charrua. Next base: position 8,259 of record JBBPBX010096413.1, on the reverse strand, counting down.
AACTGTCCCTCATACAAACACTAATAATCCCTATTAATAAATAATTTGCGCTGCAGCAGATGTATCTGTCTGCACTTGGTTCTCAGCCATTACTCATGCATTTCCTCTGAGTCTTTATCGAGATGATTTCGGGTAATAAAATCCCCAAATGCATGAATTAAATATTTCATTAAAAAATAAAACTCAGTCTAAACAACTTGCCCACACGCTCCGGACTTCTCCCCATCACTTCTTCTGTTCTTTTTTTATCCCCTTAAACAAGCAGCTGTAAATTACATCATGATTCTTTAATAATGTATGTGTTTCCTCTCAGCGATACTGCAACGTAATGCTGGCATCAGAATCAAAATAACACTTTTTTTTTTTCTCTTTTCTCCAGAACTTGGTCCATTTTTCAGTGAAAACGTTCGATACGTTAGCGTTTTATTTTTAGTCACGTTCTACACAGCGTCTCTTCGTGTTAGGTTGTAAAACAAACAAACAACTGTCAACATGAATGTGTTGTCAAGTAACCTTTTTGAATAAAGTTGAGTTGAGTAACTAATTAGTAGCAGTACTAATCCAGGACTTCCAAATAGAAAATGCGTCACAAAATTAAAGAGAAATATCATGCATTCTACATACAAACACACACACACACACACACACACACACACACACACACATAGAGACAGAATTGGCTAAATCTTTTCTCAACACACGGTCCACTTGTCTGAGGCTGACCGAGCCGCTCCATCTGTTCAGTAAGGCTGCGGGAAATGGGCCCGAAGGTTCTGGAACAACAAGTGGACTTTGTGTTGAGAATCATGTTGTTGTTGTGTGTTTTTTTATTTTTAAGGCAGCTGCACTGAATGTCCAAAAGAAGCCTTTGAGTTCATCACATACAGTTTTCTGAGGCATCGACAACAAAGATCAACAGAGCAACACACACTTGTGTTTGGTGAAAACGTGTAGGAAAAAAGAAAAGAAAAAGAAATGACAGCAGGAGTTCTCATAAATACACGTAAAATCAAACTGTACTGCAAATATTACAAAACTCTGCAATTGTTTCTGTACATAAAGTAATAAATAAATAAATTTTTTCAAAGTGTTTTGGCGGCGGGGGGGTGGGAATTTTTGTACATTTCTCTACAGGGGTCTGAGGTGGTGCGTGGACGCTAAACACACGGCTGCGTCAGCAACTAGAACTGAGGAAGCTGAGCAAAAGTTTTTTTTTTCTACCTGCTGACGTTCTAGAGGAACTACAAAATGTATTTACAGAGAGTAACATTCACGGAAGTCAAAGCACCTTTTGCAGGTCGTCTTGCAGCTTCTTCAGCATGGCCTCCAGCTGCGACACCTTCTCCTCGAGGTGGCCGGGAGAGTCGCTGCAGCAGAGAGAAGCAGATGTTTACAGATGTGGTCACCTCGCCGTCACCGCTCGAGGTTTAAAGGTCCACTGACATGATTTTTTTTACTATTCATAAAATTGCTCAAAATACGGTATATATATTTTATCATTTAAATATGTTCTTTTTTGCAAACAAAATGATAAATCACTTTAATTTTGCTTTAAAAGTGATTTTGAACTTCAAGCCGTGTTTAATCATGGGAAATCCGATTACACGCGAACGCACCATCTGTGACGTAGTGAGAGGCAGAGGGCTCTGGTCTCTTTAATAGCGGACAATTTAAAACCCGACGAATTTATCAATCTATGTGAAGATTTGAGCTATTTGTCTTCATTTTGGGAAGCAGAAAATAGTTTGGGTGATGGAACAAGAAACAACAGGATCTAATTTAGGTCTGATGCTGTATCAGACTTACCTTCATGTGGAGCTGCTCACACGCGCGCACTGTGACAAGCCCAGAGCTCTGCCCGTTTTTACGTCACAGATGGTGCGTTTGTGTGTAATCGGATTTCCCATGATTAAACACGGCTTGAAGTTCAAAATCACTTTTAAAGCAAAATTAAAGTGATTTATCATTTTGTTTGCAAAAACGAACATATTTAAATGATAAAATATATATATTTTGAACAATTTTATGAATAGTAAAAAAAATCATGTCAGTGGACCTTTAACTCCCAACCATTAAAGAAAGCCTTCTGAAGTCAAAGTCAATTTATTGTCAAAACTGCAATATGTACAGGACATACACAGGATTGAAATTGCATTTCTCTCAGTCCCTCGGTGCAACAGTAACCATTTAAACACTAAAACACTAAAACATTTAATAAACATAAGCATAAAATGAAATAATAAAAGTGTAATACTGTCCTGAGTTTTTGCATAGTAGTATAAAAGTATAAAAAGTATATCTATAAAATAAAATGAAGGTTCTGGCATTGACATTTGTAAAAGAGTGACAAAGCAGCATATGAGGTTAATGTACACAGTATATGTATGAGGTAGTTGATATTGGTATAGAGGTAAAGTGGCATATGCAATAAGGCTAGTAAAAATAATATATACTGTACATCAGCAGTAGTGTAGATATAAAAAGTAGTGTAAATGTAAACGGTAGTAATAAATGTAAACAGTAAATGTAAACATTAAATGTAAACAGTAGTGTAAATGTAATGTAAACAGTAGTATGACTATAGTAATACAAATATTGGTGCAAATATAAGAAGTAGTGCAAACTGAATGAGCACATGACCGTGAGTTGAGTGAATAACCCGTTTTGATGACACAGAGTCAGAAGACGGAGAAGGAAGACGGACTTCCCGCTTCTAACCCCCACCTTCCCTTTAACGTTTCCAATTAGTTGGATTGTTGTGGACAATTTGCCCACACTACCTTTAATGAAACCTGGAACACTTAAGGATTCATTTACAGTAATTGTTGTGTCTGGGTGACGCCACTCTTCGTGATTGCTCTCCTCCTCAGCTGCATTTCTTCAGACTGCAGTTCTAAATAATGACTACTCACTGCAGGCTGCAGAAGAAAAGACCTCCAAGTACGTAACGAAGGAGAGACCCACAACTTTTCATGCCAGAATTTACAAAGATGTCCCTCTTTGCTGAGTGAATGTTTGTCGTTTTAGAGTTTTCTGGACTGGAATTGAACAGTGAACGCAAGTAAGCCTTAATTTTTTGGGTGCAAGATTTAAGTGGGGAGGAGTTGCACTGTGGAAGAACAGAGGGAGGTGGTTGTTTTGCAGAGTGATGGATCCTGGTGAGAGAGGGAAGACATTTTATCCAAACAGGTGCCATAGAGGGCTTGGACACCATAGATTTGATAGATTTTAAGCAAAATAAAAACTAAAGCGTAGTTTCCTCAAATGATTGGGGTGGTCGGATTGCATATACATGGCGGTGGCCATCTTTAATTTTGATGTAGCAACTCAATGTAGGGAACTTTGCTACATCTAAATGCAGCCAGGGCTTAATTTGAGATCCTGCTGGAACAGGATCCGTAAACGCTCTTATTTTGACAGGGTGCGTTCGGTTAACTGTTTGCTTGGATCTGGTAACTCTCAGGCTTACTAAAAATAAATGTATGAACATATATGACTGCATTGATCGAATAAACTTATACTGGATATGTAAACTGAAAATAATTACATAAACACTAATTTTAAACACAACAGCCACTTACGACTTCCTGCTATCACATACGAGTTGCCTCTTCGAGTAAGCATTTCCACGTCTACCCTTAAAAAAACTCTGCCCCTAAAAGAGTGGCGGGGTGAGTGTCGAGCTAGCCAGGCAGTTGTACGCAGGAAGGAGCCCACAGGCAGCCGCCGTGAACAAACGGAGAAGGCGCCTGGAGGTTTCACGTGTGGAGTCGGACATTGAATTCAGCTGAGAAGGGTCGGCTCGGAACCATCGGGTAGGGTGCTTGACAGAATCAGTTTATACATAGGTAAATGTAGATTTTAACAACCCATTAAAGTACACCAAATGCAGGAAATAACATCTATTGTACTTTGTTCAAATATTTCTGGGGCAGGACCCCCACCCCCCAACTCCCCCCAGCCGTCCCGCCTGCTATTTGCGTTCCGGCATCGGTCGGTTTACAAATTAAGCCGTGGATGCAGCTAAACACCAAAATGGAAGTTCCCACCTCACTTAATTTTCAAGTTATCCAGCTCACAAGACAGACGGACGTCTGTTGTCCCCTTCTTCGCTGTGTTGTGAAGGACTCTCAGCTACTACCACAGCAAATTTTAGCCCAACATGTATAAAACTGAGTTATAAACATTTGTCTGTTGGCCAATGTCTATTAAATGTGGCAGTTGTCCTTAACTGGATTGTAGATATTGATCCAATGATCACTTTCTTATAAATTTTCTTTATATTTATATTTCTTTTATAGATATTTTGTTAACACAACAGACAAAAACACACACATGGGCAAAAACATTATTGCTCTTTCGCCTCCAGAGGTTGGGCGGTAACTAAAGAATTCAGGTCCAACACGTTTTAGTAGAGATTTATGTTTGATCCGTAGGGCTCAGATGGATGTGATGACCGTGGGATTAAACATCTGCCAGCTGCAAATTCTGCATGACGAGTTACTACATGAAAGACGAGGAAGGCAAAAGAGAATCAAAGAAAAATAGAATCGTATAGGGCTGGATGTTTACAGGAAGACGGCATTGAGTCAGATGTGCCGCTGACAAGAGAAGGGCATCGCTTTGATTCAGTCAGCAGGACGGAACCATTGAGGTCCAAATACCGACAGGGCGGACCTTTCAGAGCTGAGACGAAGAACAAAGAAGAGCGAGAGGCTGACTGAAGAGCTTTACTGGGACTCACCTGTCCTTGAAGTCCTTTAGCTTGCCACCAGTCTGGTCCAGTCCTGCCTGAGACGGGTCTCCAGCTTTTCTGTCTGCGTTGAGGAACACAATTCACCTTATTAGCACCGAAAACAGGATTACAGGCCTGTGCCAAAGTCTTGAGTCATCCCTTGTTTCGTTTTCACTTCGGAGGAGGCAGACGTCCTTCGAATCTTTCAAAGTGGTCTTGATCAGTATTTTAAAGATTTTTTTCGGACACTGTTTGCTTTTTCACTCGTTTTCAGTCTAGTCCTGGTACCTAACCATTTTCAGAGTTTAGTTTTGGTTTCAAAGCTGCTTAACCACTGACATGATTTTTCTACTATTCATAAAATTGCTCACAATATATATATTTTATCATTTAAATATGTTCTTTTTTGCAAACAAAATGATAAATCACTTTAATTTTGCTTTAAAAGTGATTTTGAACTTCAAGCCGTGTTTAATCACGGGAAATCCGATTACACACGAACGCACCATCTGTGACGTAGTGAGAGGCAGAGGGCTCTGGTCTCTTTAATAGCGGACAATTTAAAACCCGACTAATTTATCAATCTATGTGAAGATTTGATCTATTTGTCTTCATTTTGGGAAGCAGAAAATAGTTTGGGTGATGGAACAAGAAACAACAGGATCTAATTTAGGTCTGATGCTGTATCAGACTTACCTTCATGTGGAGCAGCTCACACACGTGCACTGTGACAAGCCCAGAGCTCTGCCTCACACTACGTCACAGATGGTGCGTTCGCGTGTAATCGGATTTCCCATGATTGAACACGGCTTGAAGTTCAAAATCACGTTTAAAGCAAAATTAAAGTGATGTATCATTTTGTTTGCAAAAACAAACATATTTAAATGATAAAAGATACATATATTTTGAGCAATTTTATGAAAATGAAAAAATCACGTCAGTGGGGCTTTAACTCTGTCTTGACTTTTGAATCATAAAAGGAAATGCTGGAATAGAACAGAACTCGTATTAAAATATAACAGACAACTCAGAAAAGGAACTGTTTTAATTTGGATTACTCTGCCACAAAATGACAATTTATTTTAATTTTTTTAAAGTTGAATCAATAAAAAAAATCCACAGACAGCCCAGTTTGACAAATAAAATCATTTTGTGATCAATTCAGGCTCTAATCAGCTGATGGATAAAGCATCTCTCATGTGTTTGCTGGACTTTTTTCCTTGTCCTTAGAAGCAGTATCTTCAGATGCTGTTCATCTGCTGTAGACTTTTGTTTTAAGGTATGGCTCTTCTAATTGTATTCCCCACTAGTTCACATCTTTTATGTTTTCAAACAAACACTGCACACCATGCTGTTATGATATGGTACAAAAAACAAACAAAAAAAAGCGACAAAAGTTCAAAGAAAAACTTTGAGCCTGGAAACCTAATAATGAATCTTTATTTTAATTTTTTATAAACAAGCCTGGTTCATTAGCAGTAAAACATAAAGAAATTAGACCTACTTTAAAAGCTTTGCACAGTCCTTACATTTCAATTTAATTTTTTTGGAAAAGTTTCTCTGTGTTTAGTCGTCCCAGCCGTCTGCAAAACAGAATTGGTCCTCACCCTCTCGTGACAGAGCCTCCAGGATGCTGCGGCACGCCGTGGCCAGGTCAGCGATGGACTGCCACTCCTCCTCGGTCGAGTCTGTCGTCTCAGAGAGAACTGCAACAAAGAGGTCCAGTTTTATATTTCTGGTGTCTGCAGGAGAGGGCTGCAAAGGGAAATGTCTGGTTCTGCTCTGACAAAGAGTCTCCACTAGATGGAGCTACTGTGTTAGTAATGGTCAAACAGGATCAGTATGCAGCAACATGCAGAAAGTGAAGACATGGAAGGGCTGTACCAGCTGGGGCACATATTTTTTTCTTTAAATGTCATCAGCTTAGATGTGATTTTCCATAATTAGCATAATAGTTGGTAGAATATTAGACACTAAATGAATGAACATATTGTCTAAATGACAACACATAAAGTTCAGTGGAAAAAACAACAACAAGATTTTACTTCATGAAGTGCTGCAGATTTTCTGTACAAGAATATAATACAAAAAGCATTTAAGAGCTTTCAGAACCCGCCCCCACCGGAGGAACCCGACGAGATGATGAGCAAGCGAACTCCTTTAGCCACTAAACGCTGAGTCTCGCGGCCTCAGCTGAGGCTGAGCAGATGGTGGAAGAGAGGTTCCTTGATTTGGGGGAGGCCTACAACTCCACCCCTCCCACTACCCATCTGTCCCCCCTCCTTTTATCCCATCCCTGGCAGGGGGTGGCACCAGGGCAGGGGTGATATTAGATTAGGGGATTCATCGCTCGTCCGCATGGAAGAAGAAGAACAAAGAGACTGCAGGGGGTACAATAAAAAAGGGGATTTATTGGAGGAAAAGATTAGAAAATAAAGAATTTATGCTTCATTTTAGGCAGATTTGCAAATGTGTATAAGCGTTCTGTTCGGACATCATTTGAGCATTTGTGCCAGCTGTTGTGTCCTCATTAAGCTTAGTTTTGAACTCGTGATCAGGGTCAAATGATTCTTTTGACCCTCTAATAAAATGTCCAGAATTCCCCTTTCTTCTACCATCCCCCTTTAACTGCTCAGAACAGCGTGCACGCTCCTAAAACAAGACATCAGTGTGTAAACATGTATTCATCTGAAGCCGGATGAAAAGCTCTTACTCTTGGTGATGGAGTTGTGGAGACTCAGGGCGCGCGAGTTTCTTTCAGCTCGGTCGACGCTCGACAAGCGGGTCGACGAGAGGGAGTCGCCGCTCACTGAGGCCTTGTCACCATCGAACTCGGTTCCTGTGAACTAAAAGGTCGAGCAGAGATTAGGATGAAAGAGGAAAAGGACCCGAAGTTGCACAGGTGCGCGTGCGTCTTGGTTTGTCACCTGCTGCTCCTGAAGCTTGGGTTTGACAGCCAGAATCAAATCGGGCGTGGCGTCCCTCAGCACCCCGACGTTCTCGTAGATGTGCTGGCCCACTTCCATGCCCACGTTGTCATACACATGTCTGTCCATCAGGCAGGAAGTTGGGAACGTTATGGGGAGGAATACAAAAAGAATATTTGAGCCAACTTAAAAGTATTCTGAAAGGACCAGACAAAGTAAACCTGCACAATGTTTGTCTCCTGTCAGTGGTTAGTGTGTCCTAAAATGACAAAACTGTCAAATTTGTGAACAGCTGCAATAAAACAAGCATTTATTTACCCACAGAAAGAGCCCAGTGACTGAACATAAATCAACAATGGTGACGTCCATGGAAGAGCCTCTTGGTATTGAGAAGTCAGTTTTGATGTATTGGTGCATATTTATGCTCATAATTGTTCAGCAAAGTTGTTTTTCCTTTGGTTTTACCCCTTCGGAAAGGTCTGGTTGCCTTTTCTGACACAACCCGGGAGTTGGAAGACCACATGCGCTGACAACCGAGCGATTATTGAGCAAACCATCCGGAACAAAGTGCTTTGTTTACACTGAGTGCGTACCTGC